>SNQJ01S0025451.1:124585-151445 GCA_010110895.2 Picea sitchensis
TTTTCAGTTTCAGGTGTCCTCTCTATTAGGAAATTTTTCATTCCTTCCATGATCTCCCTTTTTAAACCATCCATCTTAGTATCCATTATTGCCTCCAATTTAGCTTCAGTTGAATCCATCATCCCTTGTAGTTCATCTTTTTTTACTGCCTTCTTTTGTAATTCATTTATGTCCCTAAGCATTTATTCACCTTCATCAAGAGTCTAAGTAGGACTTTTTGGAGGCTTGTTTGGTGTATAAGTTCCCTTTTTGGGTGGCATGTTGTCCAAGTATCACTTTTGAACCTTGATTTTGAGGTGGTTCTGCTAGACAATCTTTCTTCTACTATATCTCCAAAGTTTCGGCCCTTATGGGTATGAAACTTTATTTTTTGTAGTTCTCTGATATTTCTTCTCTGCAATTCCATAGGTATGATCAAAATTGGATTTTCCAAGTAGAATTTACGGTAAATTTCCCACAACTTGATGATTTTTGGCCTTTCCAAGAGATCTCACTTGTATAGCATGCCCTGCACAAAATAATTGATATAAAATTCTGAAACTTGTACCCAAAATACTATAGACTGGCCATTATCTAATGCAATCAGTGTCACTCAATTTGGATACTCTACGAAGAAGTTATGATAGTTTTACCTCGAACACCTTCTTAAGACTAGTCAATAGGACTAGTCAGATACCCTATCTTCCACAAGGTGTATATAAAAATGTAAGATGACCCAGAAGCTGAAATTTTTACCACAGGTACCTTACTAATTTTTGTGAATATCCTCTAGAGTTCAGGGTCTGAAACGTTACAATTTTTTTTTTATAGAGAAAATTCCGCAATGACTCAGTTCAAGATGATTTCAAAATCTTATCTTACACAGGATGTATCTCCAAAAGTATAAGCCTCATGAGATGAACTTGTAACCAAATGTACCTTAATATATCTACTAAATATCCCCCAAGCTGTTCCTTCAGAAATGTTGTAGAAAAAAGTTATAGTGAAAATTCCATGGTGTATCATATGTAGCAGCGAAACCCCAAGACCTTGAGCTCTAATACCATATGTTAAGAACCAAATATCAATATAGCATAGAAGAAACTCAGAATAAGTACTCAACTCCTTGAAAAAGAGAGAAATTTAGATAAGATGCCTCTTTGAGGGGGCAACCTCCTTATTCCCACATAAATGTACAATTCCAAGATGATTCAAAATGAAAATGTCTCCTTGGTATATATAGGAGACTAGGAGGTATAATTACAACTAATGGAATAAGGCCGACATAAATAAAATAACATTACTAATGTAATATGCCCCAATTAAGGGGTAATGATCCATTATTTAGGTCTTAACATAAAGAGGATGAGACCCTTGAAGATTTTTTAGAGCGACTCCAATACAATCTAGAAAGGTCTGGACATCTGGATGTGAGTAAGGACATTCTAAAAACTATTTTGCTAAAAGGGGTTGGAGATGATTGTTTAGACATGTTGAATATGCTTAGAAAGGGAGATATATCTAAATAATCCTATGAAGACATTGTAAATTTTTGCAAGAGATGTTCTCGAGGAACTACAAGGAATAAGTCAGTTACCAAGGATACCACTTTTTCAAGGGTACAAAAATCAGCCAATGGAGGGCCAACAAGAGAAGAAACAAGTAATTTATTAGAAGATTTCAAAATAGAAATGATTAACTCTTTTTCTTCACAAATTGATACTCTACAGATTAAACAAAAACAAGAAGAAGCATAAAAGGCATTGTCCATTTTTTTTCCAAAGTGCAGAGACAAACATCCGAAAAGGGAATGCCCACTGAACAGTGTTCAGGTATGTCTTATTTGTGAATTGGATCATCCTACTAACAAATGTCCCTCTTTACCAGGTGTAAAAGCATTAATGAAGGTGACTAATGAAGAAGCAGAGGATGCCTATCTAATTACACAAATAAGACAATGGAAGGCAAGAGCCAAGGTATGAACTCTCAATTCTTTCCTACAACACTTAATTATTGGAACAATCAGCTACCTTATGGCCAGATGAATGTTCCCCCTCCAAATCCAATTCTCCCTCCTTATTAGGATTCCAATGCATGACTACCTATTCCCCAACAATAGAGTCACCATGGGCAATGGAACACATATTGGAGAGGCCCTAAAAAACAACTTAGTTATCAAAACCATCAACCGAACCTCTATCAACAACAGTTCCAACCCCAGTATCAACAACAACAACTGCAATTACTTGCCAATGCCCCATAGAACAATCCTCCCTTACGACCTTAGATGCTTGTGAAACCTAACCCAAACCCAAATAATAAGGTCGTTCGGAATATTGATATATATAATGTGCCAGCTCTGTCTATTACTCATATGCCTTATGATGAGATAAAATTATTATCAGGGAGAATAGTCGAGCCCATAATTGAAGATGGTCCATATTCAAAATCAGACAAGGAATCAGGAGAAAAACCATCTGTCAATACATAATAAATTGATCAACCTATTAAAGAATCAACATATCCCCCATTCCCTGAAAGATTGGAAATTACCAAAACTGTGGAATTACCATCCTTCAATCTCTTAGGAGAATTGCAAAACCTACATGTTAACATTCCACTATTGTAAGAGATTAGAGATTTCCCTATTTATGCCAAGACTGTGAGAGATCTATGTATCAGAAGACCTGGAAGGAAACCTAGGGACCCCCTCATAGTGCATGTAGTGGAAGACTTGTCTGAACTGATGTTAGGAAAAACCCCACCAATTAAATATGGTGACCCAGGAAACCCTATAGTCACTGTCAAAATTAGCCAAACACCTATTCCCAATGTGTTAGTTGACTTAGGGGAAAAAATTAATATTATTCCAATAGAAACTACACAATTGCTGCACCTCAGAATGCAAGTCCGACCTACTCCCACTATTTTAGAATTAGCTGATCATTCCACCATCAGACCGGAAGGAGTAATCGATGATTTAGTCATTTCAGTTGATTCATGGGAGTATCCTGCTGATTTTGTCATTTTGCAACTCAAAACCTGTCAAGGGGGCCACATTCTAATCCTAGGATGACCATTCTTAGCTAGAGATGATGACTTCATTGGTTGTAGATTTGGTTCCATGACCATATCTGATGGTTATGACACAAAAAACTTACCCTGTATCCTTATGCTACACCCAGTATGGAACCCAAAAATTCCTTATGGATGGACATTGAGGATGAAAGTGCTTTGCCTGTGTTAACTATAGGAAAATCCTTGAGTTTCAAAGATGAGATAGATGATGAGTTAATAAACTATTTTATCTATGACCCCTCTGCTGTTACACAGAACACGCAACACCGATTGATTGTAATCTTTGACCCTATTGCCCAAGAAGAGATGAGCCCATAAATGTTCTCTAAAACTGCTATAAATCAAATCGATTCAGCTGTAACAACAAACGTTGTAATAGAAAATGTTGAAAAAACAACAACCGAATTATTTCCCAAAGTCAGTTCTAAGAGCATCACTATATAAACTGAACCTAGAAAAACCCTGAACATCAATACTGATTTATCTATTGCTGAAACTCGTCGATTGATGAAATTACTAATTGAACATAAGGAGGCATTTGCCTGGGATTACATGGACATGAAAGGAATTTCTTCTAAATTATGCACCCACCATATATACATCAAGGAAGAATGCCGACCCATTTTCCAAATCCAAAGGAGGATGAACCCTAATCTTAAAGAAATAATTAAAGAGTAACTCCATAAACTTCTCAATGTTGGATTCATATATCCTATATCAAATAGCGAGTGGGTTTCACCGTTGGTTATTGTACCTAAAAAGAATGGTAAGTGGAAAGTGTGTGTGGACTATAGAGACCTGAATAAGGACAAACATAAGGATCATTTTCCTCTACCATTTATTGATTAGGTTCTAGACAACCTAGCTGGGATTTTTTTTTTCTCTTTCCTAGATGGATTCAGTGGCTATAACTAGATAAAAATTGCTCCATAGGACCAAGATAAGACCACCTTTACCAACCCTTGGGGTACATTTTCCTACAAGGTTCTCCCATTTGGTTTGTGTAATGCGCCAACCACTTTCTAGAGAGCTGTAATTGGTATTTTTTCAGATATGGTGAATGACTGTATGGAGATATTCATGGATGATTTTACAGCTTATGGTATTGATTTTGATCAAGCCTGGACTAATCTGGAAAAAATGATCAAAAGATGTATACAGTCTCATATTTCTTTAAGCACAAAAAAATTCCATATGATGATGAGCGAAGGTGTGGTGCTGGGACACTTCATTTATTATGAAGGAATTCATGTAGACCCAGACAAAATCCAAATAATTTTGGACATTCCAACTCCAACAACTCAGAAAGAGGTAAGAATTTTTTTAGGGCATGCTGGATATTACAGGAGATTCATTAAAAAAAATTCCAAACTTGCATCTCCCTTGTTTTTCCTATTAACAAAAGATGTTGACTTTCATTGGACTGACAATTGTGAATTGTCTTTTACAGATCTGAAACAGAAATTATCCACAACTCCCATTTTGAGAGGGCCCAATTGGGCTTTGCATTTTCACATTTCTTCAGATGTCTCAGACACTACAATTGGTGCAGTACTAGGGAAACATGAGGACAAAGAACCCTATGCTATATATTATATCATCAAGAACATGGCTCCTGCTGAGTTAAATTATAGAATTACTGAAAGAGAATTCTTGGCAGTAGTTTATGCAATCAATAAATTCAGGCATTATGTCACTAGTTATCCTACCTTTATTCATACTGATCATACAAAAATTAAATATCTGATGAATAAACCTATTACTAATGCCAGAGTAACAAGATGGTTATTATTATTTCAAGAATTTGACATCACTATAGTAGATAGACCAGGGAAAAAAAATGTGCTTGCTGATTTTCTCTCAAGACTGCATATAAATGATGATAATTCACCATTAGATGATTCCTTTTCAGATGAACATTTGTTTTCCATATATACTCACTCACCTTGTATGCCAACATTTCTAATTACTTGGTTGTAGGGAAGGTACCTCCACATATATCGCCAAGAGAAATAAGTAAAATCATTCAGAAGAGTGCTTGGTATAGTTGGATAGAGGGATACCTTTTCTACACAAGCCTGGATCAAGAAATTAGGTGATGTGTGAGGGATGATGAAGTTTATGAGCTACTCAAATATTTCCATGATGGCCCTTGTGGGGGTCTTTTTTCTGATAAAAGGACTGGACATAAAATTTTAAGGATGGGCTATTTTTGGCCCACCATATTTCAAAATGCCAAGAAGTATGTCCAGGCCTGTGATAGTTGCCAACGAATGGGTCAGCCAAATCATAGGGATGAGATGACTCTCTAGCCTCAAGTAGTGTTAGAGCCTTTTGAGATATGGGCCATGGACTTTGTAGGGCTCATTAACCCACCTTCTAATCATAAAGTTTATATATTGGTCTGTACAGATTACATGACCAAGTGGGTGGAGGCAAAAACACTCATCAGGGCCTCAGAAGAAGCTGTCTTAGCATTCTTGTTTGAATATATCATTGTTAGGTTTGGAATTCCCAGAGAATTAATAACTAATGGAGGAAATCCTTTTACATCACATAATTTTGAATCCCTACTCAGTCAATATCATGTTTTACATAAAACAACTTCTCCATACCATCCACAAGGTAATGGCCAAGTAGAAAGTACCAACAAAGTCATAGAAGCTATTATTACTATGACAGTGAGAGAACATTGTAGGGATTGGTTTGACATATTGCATGAAGCTCTATGGGCTTATCGAACTACTTGGAGGAACACAACTGGGTTTTCTCCTTATGAGCTTGTATATGGAAAAATCCCTGTTTTTCCCATTGAATTCGAAATCAAAACCTTAAGAACTGCATCAGTAGTCAACCTCAACTTGACTATGGAACAGAAGGCCAAACTGCATCAAGTCAATGAGCTTGATGAAAAACGTTTGGATGTTATTCATCAAACCACAGTGATTCAACAGCAGAGAACAAAATGGCATGACCGAGTCATTAAGAAGAAATTATTCCAAAAAGGGTATTGGGCTTTGTTGTATGATTCACGCTTTAAATAATTTCAGGGTAAGCTGCGAACATGATGGCTTGGAACTTACGAGGTAGACACTATTTTTCACCATGGGATAGTCAGGTTAATTACTATTGATGGATCAAATACACAATTATATGCAAATGGTCATCGCTTACGCTTGTATCAGTGTCCACTTTCCAAGGAAGAATTTAAATCGATATGTACCACTGATACATATTACAAATTTTTAAAGGGAACAAAGCCTACTCCTTCCCCTTCTGAACTTTAGGACATTTTGTTTTCAAATAAAATTTTGTATATAAATAAGTTGTGCAAATTTGAAATTTTTTGATTTTTCTTCACGCATTTTCATTTCTCTATTTCTAATAAATTTAGAATAGAAAGGTATCAGACAGTTGCTTGTGTGCAGATAAACTGAAGAACAACAAGATAGATTACAGCGGAAGACACCAAAAGATTAGTTTTTGGATTTTGAAAAACTTCCTAAAAACTAAGTATTTTTGTGTTTGGGCCGATTTACATGTTGTTACACCCTTTGGCCGATTTACATGTTGTTACACCCTTTTGGCCGGTTTATATGCTGTTACACCCTTTTGGCCGATTTTCATGCTGTTACACCCTTTGGCTGATTTACATTCTGTTACACCCTTTTGGCCAATTTTCATGCTTTACACATGTTCCCGACTCTTTTGCCCAGGATGTTGTTACACCCTTTTACAACAGATTGGCCAATTTACATACTGCTACACCTAGTGCCACAATTTGGCCAAAATATCTGCTGATACACCTATTGCTATTTTTCCTTTTGGCTAGTTTCTACACTGCTTCACCACATTCTTATCATTTCTTCCATTTCTACATACAACAACATTGTTGTTTTTCCAAGATTTCCACTATTTTCGAAAAAATACTTTATGCTCTCTCTGTCCCACAAGAGCTGCTTCATCATTACTTAAAATCCACATCTACATATTTTTAATGGTTCGACCATAGAAATGACTCCACTTATGCTCCACTTGTCATATTTCCATTTCTCACATTCAAGAGTCATCTCTCATTATTACAGCCACTCCACGCGGATCAAATGGCGGTTGGATAGTGCAGTTACTCCGACAGCTCAGCTCATGTGGTAAGTTATGAGGTACGCTGCTAATCTTACATGTCTAATTGATATGGATATGAAAGCATGCCTTCATGACTACCTTATTGATTGTCCTAATCCGTTAAACTGCAAGCCAATAATATTATTTGGGGGGGAACGAAAATCCACATCGACCTAATCTCAAAATTCCTTTTTATATTTCACCTCTACCACCTTCTAACCCCACTTATTTTTTTGCTGTGACACTGCGTTCTTCATGAAAATCCATGATCAACTTACTCTGTCTCTAGTTTAGGTGTTGATTTCTCCTCCTAATTTACTGTCTAATACAAACACAACGTCATGGGAGGAACGCCCATAATATATGAGCCAAAAAATCTCAATACATTGTTGTTGCACCCAGATGTTTATCAAATATTTCTATGGGTTGGTAGATTCCCTATTTTAAGAAGCTATAGGGGTTTAATGAAGTATAATTCTTACATTTCAGTAAGAATATCACATATGGCTATTCAATGGTGCACGGAGTGCGGATTCCAGTGACAGAAGAGAGCATAGCGGTAGTGATAGGATTGTCGACCACATGAGTCAAATGGTTTAACAGGAAAGTACATATTCCTGATGCACAGAAGGGTTTTCTCATGGGAAATGAGTGAGTACATACCAAAGGTCATGGTGCAGATGTGAGTTCCTTACCAGAGCCATGGGGGAAGGTATCAAATTTTGTAAAAAGGTACATTACATGTGAAGGGAGATATCAAGTTGTTTATTTTTATGATTCTTTTCTACTGTCACATTTGCGACATCACAAGCTAATCAACATCCCTTACTACCTACTTCAAGCCCTACATAATATGGCTCAATTTGTTAAGAAATCCAAGCACCCCATGAATTCTCTTTCAAATCATAGACTAATAGGATTGTTGATTCATAACAAAATGGTAATTCCTAATGACCCATTACCTGAGTCAATTCATGTGCCTGTTGTTACAACTGACCCAGAACAGTCAAATCCTGTACCCTTGACTACACCAGTAGTTAACACCTCAACTGTAACTGCCTGCAAGTCAACTCTGAACACCAAACACAAAATCCAAAGCACCTCTCACACCGCTCAGAAACACCTTGATATTCTTGAACCAGAACAATTAAACCCTCCACCCTCAGTGGTGGTTGAGCTAGCAATTGACATCAAAATCCTTGGACCAAATCATGAGCCTCAGCCCTCTGTTGCAATAGTCATGGTTCAGGAACTCCCTCGGACCCTTAAATCTAAGAAAAGGAAAGTCCTTCCTTCTGTCTCTACACTACCCAAGACAAGAACTAGGTCAAAGAGATCCATTGTAACAACAGCTCCAACATCCACTGCAACTGCAAGTACTTCGATTCCTTCTCCTGTGGAACCAACAACAACTCAAAATCCACCTGTTGTTGTAACAATAGTTCTAATATCTACTGTATCTGCCAATGAATCAATTCAGCCAACTGAACGTCAATCTAGATGAGAATCTTAGAAGAGAATCGACAGAAGAAACTCTCCTAGTGATGCAACAACAGTTTAGACCCCTATTATCACTGCTACTGAATTGCCTCAGAAAAGAAAACCTAAGCCTACAAGAAGATAGAAGAGGGGCATCAACAGGGTTGTACTAGATGCTGCCACAGAGTGTCCTGATTCTGCTCATACTCAGATCCTACCATAATTTATGGAGGTACGTATTCCAGGTTTCACCTTGTGAAAGGAATTTCAAGCTACCATTTTATCATTACAGGAGGAATGTACATGAGTTACAACAGAATAATCATCTCCACTTGATGATTCTTCACATCCCTCGATGACTGATGAAGTACAGATTCTACCAGACCCTAGCATTCTAGAATTTCCTCCCTGTATAGTTGTTGAAGAATGCCCTCCTTATTCTTGTTAGATTATTGAAGAGCACCCTTCCTCTCTAAAGCCCACGAAAAAGAAAGACAAATTTTTTGTCTCTACTTTACCTAGGAGGCGAACTTAGTCAGCAAGGTCTACTGTAGCAGCAGTGGGATGGAAAGATATGGAACATGCAATGCCTATTATTTGTCCATTACCCTCCATTACTATGGAGACTGCTACAAAAGAACCAATCCCCTTAGATGACATGGATGTTACACAAGAACCAGCTACCCAGGAAGAGATTGTTCAACAATATACCACCATCCCTGACTTAGTTGTTACACAAGAACCAACTATCCAGGAAAAGACTATTCCACAAGAATTAGTCAGGCCAGAATCAACTGGTACACTAGAAAAAGTCCTGGGTGTATCTGCCACACAAGAACCAATTACACAAACTTGCGAGGATGTGCCACTTGCTCAACTTTTTTCTCAAATTGAGAAGAAGATCCAGGACACAAAAAATTCTAGGATTACTGAACTATTAAAAGAAAATGACAGCCTCAAAGCAGAGTTGGCTTCCTTAAGGGATGAATTACAGGTGGCTCGTCAGAACAATCTAGAGGGGATATCCTTAGACATATTATCACTTAGAAAAGATGTTATGGACCAACATAGAGAGATCAAGTACTCTGAATGTGGTAATATCTATTTTGAGGTAGGCTATAAAATAGTAAAAGTACCAGTCACTGGCCAACTTGAAGAACCAGTCAACCTCTCAGTTAAAATAGAATTTGACCTTACTGCTCCATAGGAACCAGTAAGAAAGAGGAGATCCCTACATAATAAAGAAGTTGTTGGTTCACCAACAACTCAAACACAAGAACCTTTGTTGCACTCTGTTCTTAAAGACAAGGCAAGCAGGACAAATTTTTGAGCTAACAGATATTGGGGCTACACACAGTTTTGCATACAAGTATTAACGAATTGTCTTAGCAGTTTACATGGGAGGAGTCATCTCCCTACTTTATATTCAGTGACAGGTTTGAAAGTGTTTTTGCATGAGGACATGCAATGTCTTCAGTTGGGGGGCATGTTAGGACCCAAAAATGTCCCTTTTTCGCTATATCTTTTACCCTTTCAAACTTATCATTCCTATGCTAAATGCCTATTTTAATACTGCCAAGACCCTTTTTCCTAAGGTATGAGTCATTAATCTTTCTTTGATATTCTTATTTATTTAACACATTTGATTGGTAGTATTTCTCATATTTTACCCATAAATTCGCAACTAATGATCAAAATGTGTATAACAACCAAGACTTAAAGAAAGATTGTTGTTGTTACACCAATTGTTACAACTGTGTGCTAGTCTTACATGCTGTTATACGACTATAGAAACCACACAAGTTTCCTGGAAGCTGTCACACTTGCTACAACATATGCCCACTTATCTTGGAAGATGTTACACCGACTACAACATATGCACACCAATTCTAAAAGCTATTACACTCACTGCAATAGATGTCCACTGATCCTGAAAGTCGAATCCTGAAGAATGATCCTCTGTTGTTACACGTTTTGGCTCACGCTAATGCTTTGTCCAGATTTGATGAATATGACAGATCTCTTGTATCTTATGAACAACTTTCAAATATGGGATTCTCAAGGTTGTTCTAAGTCCATTTTGAACTAAATGACTATGTCTTTAAATAACAGAGCTTTTGTAATCATTAACAACAGAGATTAGTTGTGGAATTGTGAAGCAAAGTGAAGCAACTTGTAATTGAACAATTTTGGTGATTTTAATAAAGAAGGCGACTTGAATTTCTCCAACCTACTGTGATCTCTTTGAGTGGATTCAGTGAGAAGGAAAGGGCCCACCTTCGTCATAGACTCCCCTCTATTTTGTTGTTTTATATTAGCTACTTTGATGTATGTGAATAACCTGTTATCGTTCTTAGATCATAATTGTCATTACAGTTCAGTTCCTTTTTGTCGAATGCGCATCAGTGTGTCTCGTGAGAATCAGAATTCAAGTGTTGTATACTATTGGAGAATTGTCTTTATGTACTAGATAAAACTTTTCTTTCAACAATAAGTAATCAAAAGTGTGAATTAACTCCCTACAACTAAATTATATTTCCTTTCTGCAATTAGCATAGAATTCCTTTCTGCAAGGAGAAAATAGAAAATCAGAATAAGATAGATAATTCAAGATTCTAATACATTCATCAATCTAGATTTCAATTAATCAAACATGATTTCAATCCTACAACAATAGATTAGAGATCCAGCTGTGTCAGCAACTTGTGCTAGTGTTTAGTTTTCCAAAACTATGTTTTCTTTCAATACTGCAACATGATTAATGTTTTCTTTCATCAATATAGCATAGACTGTGCACAATTATCTTGCAATAACAAAAATTCCCTGGGTTTGACAATTTATATTGAACACCTTAATTATCTATTTATTTAGACAATTAAAGTGTCCAACAATATTCTACTACATCTTCTATTCCCTTGTGACTATAAGAAGCTCACCAAGAATGGAAAAATGACAATAGTATTAAAAAAAAATACAATGTATAAAGGAAGGGATGAACTCTATGGAACATTGGGAGTGCAAGGGAGATATACTTTGGTACAAGGGTGGAATATTTTTATGTCCTCAATCGAAGTTGAAGAAACAAATATTAAGGGATTCCCATGAATATTCGATGGTAGGACATGCATAATTCCTTAAAACTATTAAAGGAAAAACAAATGATTTCTTTTGGGAAGGAATGAAGAAAGATGTTCAAAAATTTGTAAGAGAATGTCAGGTTTTCCAAAGAAATAAAGGAGAGATGGTAAAATATCTAGGGTTACTTAAACCATTACACATAACTAATCAAATATGGGAAGATATATCAATGGACTTCATTAAAGAGTTACCAAAATCTAAAGGTAAGGACACCCTTTGTGGTTGTTGGTAAAATCACAAAATATGCACATTTTGGTGGAAATAAAAGTACATATACAACACTACAAGTGGTAGAAGGGTTCATGAAGGAAACTCATATACTTCATGGTCTTCATAAGGTAGTAGTAAGTGGCAGAGATATAAAATTCACGATAATGTTTTGGAAAGAGTTATGGAAGATAAGTGGAACAACACTAGCTACAAGTTCAACATATTATCCATAAACAGATGGTCAAACATAAATAATTAACAATTTTTATAGGGTTATCTACGATGTTATTATTCAAATAGGAAATCTCATGGATGAAGTGGCTTCATTTGTCATAATTGTGGTATAATACTACCTCTCACACATCTACTAAAATGTCCCCATTTAAGGCCCTTTATCAATATCCAACTCCTAGTATCTCATACTTTTTGTAAGATAAGTCCAAAGTACAGGCAAAAGAGTCACATATGGAGAATACTAAAGAAACATTGACAATTCTTAAGGAAAATCTTCAAATGGCACAAAATAGGATGAAATAACAAGCATATCAACATTAAAGTGAAATAAAATTTGAGAAGGGTGATTGGGTATTTTTGAGACTACAACCTTGTAAGCAATCCACACTCAAGCAAAAGAAGAATAATAAATTAGCTCCAAAATTTTATGGACCCTACGAGATTATTCAGAGGATTGGACAAGTGGCGTATGTGTTATGTTTTCCTTATTCTCACATTCATAATGTTTTTCATGTATATTTCTTAAGAAAGGTTTTGGGACAAACTATTCCATTGCAAATAGAAGTTCCATAATTAGACGAAAAAGGGAAGTTGATTCTTGAACCAATTTTTTTTTTATAGATCAATGTTCTCTATCTCTTCATAATATAACCATTATGGAGTACCTATTCAAGTGGAATGATATTCCTATATAAGAAGCTACATGGGAAAATAAGCAATTTGTGAATAAACACCCTCAATTACAAGATTGAAGGAAAAAGCGTTTTTAAAGAGGAGGGATATGTTAAGGCCCTTGGGCTCCTATGTTAAGGACCTAATATGAATTCATTATTGGTTTATTTTTTATATTAGTAGGTAGAAAATAACCTTTCAATGTACCCTTTGTCTCCCATATATATACCAAGTAGACCTAGTCTTAGGATCATCATATTTTTTCTTGTGAATTGGATATATTGTAAAAAAATATTTTCCCCTCAAAGTGGACTGTATTCATCGAATTTTTATCATTTTTAGGGTTCTTAGTTCATAATAGAATCACAAATACACAAGCATGAGATGGAATGATTCAAGAAATAAGATGTGAAATGTAGTTCTCAGCTAGCCTAGTGTTGAAGCCTAATCAGACAAAATCCCATGTGTCTAGTCTTTCACAAGGATTAGTATTTTCAAGAGGCTGGAAAATTAATTGTTGTGTTGGGATGCATGAATATTTTGAAACTACTTCCAATGCTAACATTATTATTTTCTTTTTTGAGATAGTTTTCTTGATGACTACTTATCCTTACTCGTCATTTACTAAAAGTTTTATCTTTCAGTTGTATGAGGTTTCGAACATAGCTTTATCCTTTGATTATGGATGTGAATGCTAGGTTTTATTTCACAATATTTCGTTCCCTAAAGACTATCCATTATTTTGATTAAGTTGATTTGAAATACTCAAGTGTATTTTATGGTATACATATTTATCAACTTCACTGTCTCATCCAGGAAACACCATCCACATGAAACATGTCTAAAGTAGTTTGCATGTCTTTCCTAGCTCATGATTTTAACTAGAGCTCCCTATTGAAGATAAATCAAGAATTATTTTGGAATATTGTGATAGTGATCAGACCATGATCTGACAAGTGACTAATAAATTGTTATCCTTTCATGTTGTCTAGCACACAGATCCTATGTAACAAGGGGATCATCCACACTAAGTAGATTCTTGTGTGAAGAGTGAAATGTCAAAGTCTAAGAGATGAAAACCAAAAGGGTTAAATTTAATAATCCAAGTGCAACAAATATACAAGAAAAATCCTAATAACTAACAACCATCACTTATCAATAAAAAGTACTTAAAAGGAAAATAAAGAAGGCCACCACTTTCCCCATCCACCAGATGCTAAGAATATACTAAACAAAGAATATATCAGAAGGACTAGGAAATAAATCTTGATTAGGTTAGGGGACATGTAGATATCTTCATCGGGGCTATGGACACTTGTTGGAAGTGAAGTAAGGTATGTGACACCATGGTGACTCCATAGGAGCTATGGATGCTCACGAGAAGTGGAGAAACACTTAAGGGATAATACATACACACCTAGTGAAAATATTGTTTATATCCCAAACCTATATCATCCCTATGATGGAGTTGTCAACCTGAATCATAGACATAGTTGAAGGAAACAAATCTCATCATCATTCATCCTCTTATTACAATAGACAAGATCCACTAGCTAACATACATGGATTAATAGTGAACCCACCACAATGGAACCTTCAAGGTACATGCTACACACTTATTCTAGAAGGACCCTGAAGGTAAGGACACAACCTTACATATTTCATACTCATAAGTCAACAAAGAATAGCATAAATTTTGGCTTCATGCAGTGTGTCACAAATTGTTGGGGCCTCAACAATTTCCCCAGAGATATAAAATTCATGAGAATTTTTTGGAAATAATTATGGAAGATGAGTGGAACAACACTAGCTACAAGTTCAACATATTATCCATAAACAAATGGTCAAACATAAATAATTAACAATTTTTATAGGGTTATCTACGATGTTATTATTCAAATAGGAAATCTCATGGATGAAGTGGCTTCATTTGGCATAATGGTGGTATAATACTACCTCTCACACATCTACTAAAATGTCCCCATTTGAGGCCCTTTATCGATATCCAGCTCCTAGTATCTCATACTTTTTGCAAGATAAGTCCAAAGTACAGGAAAAAGAGTCACATATGGAGAATACTAAAGAAAAATTGACAATTCTTAAGGAAAATCTTCAAATGGCACAAAATAGGATGAAATAACAAGCATATCAACATCAAAGTGAAATAAAATTTGAGAAGGGTGATTGGGTATTTTTGAGACTACAACCTTGTAAGCAATCCACACTCAAGCAAAAGAAGAATAATAAATTAGATCCAAAATTTTATGGACCCTATGAGATTATTCAGAGGATTGGACAAGTGGCATATGTGTTATGTTTTCCTTATTCTCACATTCATAAGGTTTTTCATGTATATTTCTTAAGAAAGGTTTTGGGACAAACTATTCCAGTGCAAATAGAAGTTCCATAATTAGATGAAGAAGGGAAGTTGATTCTTGAACCAATTTTTTTTTTATAGATCAACATTCTCTATCGCTTCATAATATAACCATTATGGAGTACCTATTCAAGTGGAATGATATTCCTATATAAGAAGCTACATGGGAAAATAAGCAATTTGTGAATAAACACCCTCAATTACAAGATTGAAGGAAAAATCATTTTTAAAGAGGAGGGATATGTTAAGGCCCTTGGGCCCCTATGTTAAGGACCTAATATGAATTCATTATTGGTTTATTTTTTATATTAGTAGGTAGAAAATAAGGTATGGACACTCGTTGGAAGTGAAGTAAGGTATGGGACACCATGGTGACTCCATAGGAGCTATGGACACTCATGAGAAGTGGAGAAACACTTAAGGGATAATACATACACACCTAGTGAAAATATTGTTTATATCCCAAACCTACATCAGCCCTATGATGGATCTGTCAACATAGTTGAAGGAAACAAATCTCATCATCATTCATCCTCTTATTACAATAGACAAGATTCACTAGCTGACATACATGGATTAATAGTGAACCCACCATAATGGAACCTTTAAGGTACCTGCTACACACTTATTCTAGAAGGACCTTGAAGGTAAGGACACAACCTTCTATATTTCATACTCATAAGTCAACAAAGGCTAGCATAAATTTTGGCTTCATCTAGTGTGTCACAAATTGTTGAGGCCTCAACAATTTCCCCAAGCTAGTAGGCTTGGGGCCCCTCCTAAATTTTTCCAACTCAGATATTTTGATCGTTTCACCGATTTGTTAGGTTCTCTTGATTTTTAATTGTTAAGCATTTCCTATTTGACTAGATGACTAATGTTTGATTGCCTGATGGTTTGGAGTTATGTCATGTTTTTGTTGTTGACTCAAAACTTCATCACCTATTATAAATTATTGTAAAGAATTGAACCATCTCAAGCAGAATATTCAATCTTCAGTCCCTTCTTTCCATAGGCGGCATAGAGCGACATAGATATATTAGTGATAAACTGTTGAAATTGGAATTTGTGTGTGTTGTATCGCCACTTGAAACCACATAAGGTCCCCAAGATACATCGATTTAATATTTTTTCATTAGTGATAGACATCCCTAAGAGGTAACACATCTAGGCTAAGGTGGAGGGAACTCCAGGGAAGGTGGTCCATCATAGAAGGGAAACATTTAGAGGTATCATTCCATCATTGGGGGGGTCACACATGAATACGACACAAGAGTGGACCGCACATTGTACCTCCCAGTGGGTAAGCATATGTGACGAAGCCTATTATTATTACCACTATATAGCTAATAGTTGGGGTCCCCAATGAGGAAATGTAAACAATAATGGTTTTCTAGGATTTTCCTTAGTATGATATAGTTTAGTTTTGTCCTCTTGAAGAAATAGTTCATGGTTATTTTTCTATGCATATGATTGGGATTGAAAATATTTACTTGAATTCTAGTACAAAGAATAAAAAAAGCTCTATGTCTTCTAGCACCATGGTAGGGTATTTGAGAGAAATTTATTCAAGTCCAAGAATGTGGTTTAAATTTTGAATTATAAAATATATGGCATACAAGCTACTTATTAAAAATTATTTGGCAACCTATGTCATAGTTTGTATATTTTGAAGAAAATATTTTTGGTCAATACATGACCACATGGTTTTTATATATTTGGCTTAAATACCATAGGGATCGATATATGGAGATTACATACAAAATAGCTTGTGTTAATTTGGGTCATATTGTGATGGGAATCCCCACAAGTTGTTTAGAAGTTTGGTTGTTATGATTGAAGCATCAAATTGGAGGTAATACTTTGCATGGAATACAACCAACATATGGCGCATACTCAGATTGAGGTATATAATATGCAACTTTTCTATGTTTTATTGTTGGAATTTGATAATGAGTTCACATATGATATAGTGCTATCTTAGTCAATATATATTACATGTGGTATATGATTTATGGATATCATTCATTTCAAGGTTACGATTTATGTGACAACAAGTTCAATATTTATTTTATTTGACATGGTGTAAAGTTTGCATGTTGTGAGGGTTATTTATGTTGGATGGACAGTTGAGTTGGCATGCATACATAATGGTTTGTTGGGTTTGATATGTGATTGAGATAGCCATGCACTGAAGGCGCTAGGAGGTGGGTATTTAATCCACATTCCCATGCACTATCACTTCTTTTCTGCCTTGGTTTTGGGACATTTGCTTTGTTAAAAGTTGAGAAAAAATCTCTAAGCTCCACATGGTGAGATATTCACTCTTGGTGGTTTCATAGCTGCTTTTCCCCTCACCTCTAGTTTTAAAGTGTCATTGTACAAGTTAAGAGCTCACAATTGATTTAGCATCTAGTGCAATACATATTTGTCTTTAAAATTTGGTTATATTTGGCTATGGTTGGCATTATTGTGTACAAGAAAGTCTTCTCTCAGTACTCCACCATTTCTTGAAGAAAATGAAAGAAAAAGTGATTGTTGTATGAAGTATAGTAATGTGTTTTGTTTTCATTTTCCATATTTTCACTTTCCATTATAGTTCAAAAACATTTGTCTCCTAGTTTGCATGCATGAGAATCGAACCCAAGTTCTCTTTAAATTTTTATGGGTGTTGTGGTATTTTTGGATTGAATAAAATAAAAGTTTCTCATTTTATGGGTTTAAGACTCAGGTTGACTTCACCAAAGTTTTCATATTTCACCCTGTCCTTGATATTATGTCCAAGTTATGATGCAATTTCCAATAATTTTTTTAAAAGGAAATGGAACGAGCTCGAATAGCTTGTCACCCTTGGAAGTATCCATTGTTTTAGTTCTCAGTTTGCATGATAGTTTTCTCTTTTGAAAAAAATGGGTATGGGTTCAAAACCTTTTGATGTCCTTATTTCTGTGATGATCATTGAGTTGCATCCAATTTTTTATTTTGATTATGGTTGGAGTTTTTGACATGGGTTGTGGCTTATTCAAGGCTCGAATTTGGTGGTTGTTATTTAGTTTTATAAAATGATGCATACATTCAACTTTTAAATAGTTTTCCTTGCTCCTGAATATAATGGTTTAAAAAGGTGATGGGTTTTAACCCTAACCTTATCTTGAGCCTCATGAGCTTGAACCGGGGTCGATAGAATTGCATGTAGTCATTCCATTCTCATTGGGAATTTAATTTTTTGGGAATTTCAAATATCATTTGTGAATTAATTTTTTTTGTATGCATTGGGGTGTTAAAGGAATGATTGGGGGTTTTACTATCGATTCAAATCTATTCAAAATAGTTCTAAAATATGACAATCTTGAAAACATATATGTCAAACCTGTAACTGTGAGCTACAGGTTTGAACTCAGGTCTTTTAATTCCAAACATAGGATGAAATTTCCGTTGAGTTGTGATTCTTCCTCATGTTTCTTCTCAGTGTTTTACGAATTATGGTTGAAATATTTTGAGTTCAACTGAGATTTAGTAAAACAAAATTTTGGAATAGTTTGTACAACATGATTGGTTAACGATTTTGGCACAGAATTTAAATAATTGAAGTATAATTGAAATGAGCTATGATTGCATTTTTTTTAGACTCATAACGTGTTGAATTTTTCTAGGAATCAGTCTATGATTTTATTTTGATTATAGATTCAGTTTTGAGCATAGAATAACATGGATTTAATAATGAAGATATGCTTGTTTATAGTTGTGGATTGGGAAGGTAGGTACATTAAAGAGCTCATGCATATGATTGGTTTCAATGGACATGTTATTCATGGTTATACATACAATGACTTATATTTTGATGACTTAAAAGGAAAATGAAAAAAGTCATATGGGTTGTTATATAGACTCATTACCCATCATTAATTTCAATTTACATAAGTTATTTCCTTCAAGTCCTGTTCATTTAAATTCTTATTTCCATTCTTACCATGTCTATATAATGAAGATCAAATTAGTATGAAAGAAATATAGTATGTATTTATGATCAACATTATTGATTAAAGGAATAATTTTATTACAACATATATGAATTATTGAATATGGCTTGGAGAAATTTCTAAAATGATTAAGTTTCATGGGAATACTTGTAGACATGTTTAAAGTTAAAAGTTTGGAATATCATTGCAATTTTCTGTATAGAAATAGTAGTCTGGATGTATGGATTTCAGATAAGGATGTTGTTGGATGAATGATTTCAGAGATGTACTTCTATTTCTATTTCACTTTTCCCATTCATATATGTTTTATGTTGCATGGTTTGTCATTCTTAGAGACAAATTAATCATGATTAAAAAGTGTATTAGATATCTAATTTTACTGTGTCTTATACTTCATGTACTAATTTGACTATGATTGATATAGATCATCTTTTTCAGTCATGTCAGTAACAAAGGGGGAAACATAGGAAGAAGAGGGAGATTGTCTAACACATTTTGGGAACTTGGGGGACATAAGAAATTGAGGTTCTCTATTTACTTTAATGTTGATTCAGATGAATTTCAACAGTTGATTCAAACTAGGCACTTAAATCTTGGTGGAAAGAATTCCTTGCCTCATCCCCAAGTGCCTCCTAATGTTGTCTTGCAACCTCACCCTAGTATTTTTATTGTTCCTGAATCCCCTGTGCATCCTCATAATGATGGATGGTCTAGTATACCTTCTAATCATTTTTCTGGTGCCAATAAATGGCCCATTGACCCCCTCCTACTCCAGTTCATGTTGTTGCCACAAATGCATATTTTCCCTCTCCTCTATTTCACCCAAAATTACCAGTTCATATTGTTTTATTAGCTTCCACTAATGCATCTATGTTTCCTCCTCCTCCTCCAAAACATCACAAAATCACTCCTAATGGATCTCAAATTGACAAAGGAAAGAAACCAATTACCTCTACCAACATGTCTAAGTCCTCTTCCTCTTCTCACTCCAAGATAAAATAAGAAAGGATTAGAAAAATAAGTTTGAGTGACTTGCATCCAAAAAAATAAGTCTCAATATGAATACTTCATTAGGGAAAGGGGAGAATTTTTCAAAAATAAATTCCATGGGTTATTTTTATTTTGTTTATTTTAGCATTTGGCTATGACACTATTTTGGACACATGATAGAACCAGGATATTTATTTTTGAGACTTAAAATATCATGTTAAATTATGGGAGATAAAAGTGATATATGTCAGGGTATTTTTGATGCATGTTTGTGGTATAATTTATGGTGTTAATTTTTATTTTTGATTATATTATGGAGCGACAAGGAAAAACAAAAAAAATGAATATTGGAATTAAAAGCATGCATGATAGAGGGGGACCCCACCTATTTAGTTATTATATTATTGATTGATTATACTTATCATATAAAATAGTTTTCCTATTTATTAACTAAAGTTATTTAACTTTTGTAACTAAAAGTAGTTCAACTACTTGAAGAACTACCTTTTAGAGGATAAAAGGGAGAAAAGAAGGACAAAGAAGACTTGAGGAATTAGAGAGAAATACTTATGATAAGGATCATTATAAAGGTGGAAAAGAAGAAAGGACTAAGAAGCATATACATTTGACATGATTCAGAAGAGTCAAGACTTGATGAGCTTGTGGCTTGGTTGATCCATTATATTTCAGTCTTAGTCATTTTCTTTTAGGAACTAGTTGTCTTTGTATGATTGTTAAAATTCCATCATAGACTTATAAGTCTGATTTTGGTCCTTACCCTCGTAGGGGTTTGAAAAGAGGCATTTTATTGTAACTCAAAAAATCCATCATTAATACAAATCCGGTTTATTCTCAAATGAGACTTAAATTATTGGTTTTTAGATTGTATGTATTCTTTGTTTCGTTCATTTTTTAAACATTCACACATAAACATTTTTACATTTTTTAAACAAGAATAGATAACTTGCTAATAGCATAAGGCCCCACGAACATATTTGTTGAGGGTTGGTTGATAATTTTGCATATTGTATAAACCCATGGTAAAATTATCGTTTATCTCACCTTAGCCTAGTGAGAATAAAAAATGCTTGAGTGAGGATTTTCCATTCCTCATTTCAACATTTATTTAGTGACCATACTGGGGAGTAATATTTTTAATCTCTACTTTTGTTCTTTTTCATCTTCTGATTTGTATTATTTGACATGACTTTGCATACCTAACAACAACCTAACCTAAGGTTTCCAGATCAAAGATGCATTTCTTCTTTTCTTTTTTATTTAATTCTTGTAATTTTTCATACCCAGGAAGAACTTGAGTATTCTTCAGATGTTATAGCTAGAGACATTGAAATTTAGGATCAAAGAGAATCCCTTCATATGAAAATGCACGATATGGTTCCTCAATAGTTTGTTGTTTTATGTCAACTAATTATGATATTTCAAGACATTTAAGAGGTAGATCTCCTAAATTTCATCCTCTCCTTGAAATTGGAAGGAACAAAGAAATTATAAAGAATATTCAGCCTAAACTCAGAAGATATTTTTTTATAAATAACAAGCATTTCAGTTTCCTTTCCTCCCAAGAAACCCACAATGACTTCATCATGTGGTGGTTCTTGAAGAACTAGTGGTTAAGAATGTTCAAAAACTTCAACATATTCCCTAATAGGAAGTATGTACATCCATTAAAAGCTTGTTGTATCAACTACAAATCCGACCAAGGTCATCAAACAATTTGGTTTATTCAGATTTGAAGAAGATTTGAATACCACTCCATGGAATGTATCTTCTCCTCTTGAATTGGATCCAACCACAACTCCTTTGCCTAAATTTGAAAACCATTTTCATAATTTTTTTGGAAATGGAATTATATCAGTCAATGGACTTCTCATAGACTTTTCTAATGCCTGTAATAACATTGGGGAAAATGAGAATGACACTTGTATGTGTCTCTTTTTCAACTCATTGGAGGGGAAAGATGTGGATGGATTCTTTGAATTAACACCCAAGTGTTTTTCTACATGGGATGAATTGTCTTATTGGTTTAAATCTACATATGGACAACTTCAAAGTCCAATAGACAAGATTAAAGAGTACAACAATATTGTTTATAACAAGGGTGAAACTGTAAAATATTTCAATTTGTGTTTCACTAAATTGTATAATAAAATCCCAGAAATTATTAGACCTCATAATAAGGCTACTTTGATGCATTACTATAATACTTTACTTGTTTCTTATAGACATAGGCTTGAAGAAAAGAATGTTGATAGTTTAGTATCTGTTGATACTGAGAGGGGGGTGAATCGGTATCACGTACAATTTAAAACCTTTTTCAACTTATACTTAAACCATTCAACTATATACAATGAGCAATGAACAATAGTATAAGAGTTACACCAATACACCACAATACACCATGCACAATATATGAGAAATAATCAATAGTTATTGTTTAAGGGAAGTAATTGTTAAAATATTGAAGATGGTGTTCTCGTTTTACCATTGACGATACCTTCGTCACCCAACCATAGGCCGAAGCCTCCCTCCGAGCACCTTAACCTTGACTGAGAATTCCTCTGGAAGCAAACCATAGGCTTGATAGACAAACACAGAGTAGTTCATCAATCCCCAAGGATAGCGCATCACAAAATACTGATCAGATGTTCCAAACCCTAGCCAAGAGATATTCAAGCCAAAACTGAGATCTTGTTGCTTTTGCCGCACAAGACTGCAACTGCAGTGCACACCAAACTGCAGAATTGCAATTCTGAGATGTTGCAAATGAGAACTGGCGCCCTGTATTTATAGTAATCTGCCAGTTTTTCTAGGGCCGACTTCTCCTTCTGGGTATGTGTCTGTTCAGCATATTATTATTATTTCTAGCCAACTTATTCTCTTGGAGGCTAATAGCCTAATATAAATTATCTTCTTGATCCGACAAGGCTTCTAGGGTTATTATCCAACTCATTAGGGTTTCTCTTGCTTCCCGGAGTCTTCTATTCTCGTCAGGTTCACACGTGGGGGTAAATACCTCCCAAAAATACCATAATATTAACACTCCCTCCTAGCTAGAGAGGTATTTATAGGTAATGGACTTGAGCACAAAACATAACATTTACCCAGTAGCATCAATATAGTCATCTAGACTATTTCATGACTAGATCATGAGCATCACCATCATCATCAGCTGCATCATATCTCGAAACCATACTTCATCTGAGTAGTTAGATATGATGCCGGATAAGTCACTCTCACCATGGAGTGATACAAGAGGAGTAAAAGGTTCTGAACTGTTTTCCATCTGGAAAATATCTGTTCATCATTCATCTGAATGATCATCATCTCCAATAATCTCCTGATAGTCTTCAAGGCAATTAGAACAAGAATAGAACACAACTGTGTCTATTCATAGTAGTACACAACTACAATCTAGTGGTTCACTACCACATCAAGTAATACATAAATACTTGATCAACAATGTATGGTTGCGAACGGTGAAACATATTCACCACAGTAGTCCTCATCTACTGTCATATAGTCTTCATAACAAACATATGAGAGCATCCTGCATAGAAACAGTGTTATGATAGAAACTGTATCATCTGGGCCAATCTTTCACTCACGTCTGTGAGATCTGAAAGAATGTCTGCCACCACAGTAGTCTTCATCTGCATAGAAACAATGCTATGATAAAAATTGAATCATCTGGGCCAATCTTTCACTCACATCTATGAGATCTTGAAAGAGTGTTTGCCCTCAGTATAGAATACCAACAATAATCATCTGGGCAAATCTTTCACTCACGTCTATGATTTCTAAAAGAATGTCTGCCCTCAATATAGAATATCAACAATGGGCTATCTTCCCCATTCTTCTCAACCAAGGAAGAAGGATTGTTTTTGATTTCTGAACCTGGACCATTTCCTACCCTGGGCCATTCCTCTGACACTAAACGAAGTTTAACCTGGAGAGAATGAGTCTGCCCTCAAGAAATGTTTGGACCATTCCTTACCCTGGGCCATTCCTCCGACACTAAACAAAGTGTAACCTAGAGGGAATGAGTCTTCCCTAAGGAATGATAGTCCTGGACTATTCCCCACCCTGGGCCATTCTTCCAACACCAAACAAAGTGTAACCTCGAGAGAATGGGTCTGCCCTCGAGGAATAACTGTCCCTGATTCCTGAGCCCGGACTACTCCCCAACCTGGGCCATTCCTCCGACACTAAACAAAGTGTAACCTGGAGAGAATGAGTCTTCCTTCGAGGAATAACTGTCCGAACCATTCCCTACCCTGGGCCATTCCTCGGACACTAAAGTGTAACCTAGAGAGAATGTATAACCCTCGAGGAATGTTTGTCCTGCATCAACCTCCAAAATGGACTATTCTTCAAAACTGCTCACAACTGTGAACTTCGAAAGAATGACTACCCAGTGAGGCAAACCATTCTACTTGACCACTACTCAGAGTGATTGACAAGAAGAATGAATGTCCTAGACCACTCCCCATAATGGGAATTCGTTGTCTATGATACATCAACAATCAGTCTACCTCCCATGTTAACTACAATGGGAAGTCACTGTCCTTTAGAAATATCAATCCACTTTCCGAATAGGAAAGCATCTGTCCAATCTGGACTATTTTTCAATTACAAAGATAAATAATATTTTCAATGCTCCCTCCTAACTGGAGAGTTATTTCAATTACAAAAATAAATGTTTGCGTACCTTAGTTTGGAGAGTCTTCCCTTCCATATAAGAGAGTTATTTCCACGAGCTCTAGCTTGAGTATGCAAGTTATTTCATCTTGAATAGAGGCTTTACCAAAATGTATGCTTATCTACTCATCTGCGGAGATATGTATTGGAGAATCACTTTCCTCTTTCCGGACTTCATCATGGATAATGTAATGCTTGTACTTTAGTCTGGAATACTGTGAAGGATTCATGTAGATATGAACAATAGAGTATATCATAGTTGGAGAACTGGAACATATCCATGTGGTACTTCTTCTGCCATCACGAGATCTGATCTTCTGAGTAGTCATCTTGATGTTATAGGAAATCTTCACCATGCTTCTGCTATGCACTGGAGGTTCTCCACCAAGTTTTCTTCTTCTTATTTGTATAAAAGAGTCTCTTTCTGGTATGTCTCAAAGTATTGAGATTGCTCTGCATGTGCTCTTTACTCAATTTCTCCTGGAAAACATTATTTTCATTTATCTGATGTAGAATTCCAACTCATGGATGTTGCGAATAATATAATGACTTATATAGAGATAAGTCTAGTGTACTGGAACAATCAATCATCATAGTCTTCTCCCTCCATCTGAGAGAATCTCTGGTTCTGTATTTTGTAATGTTTTCATTCATAAGTCTTCCATACACTGTTCTTCATCATGACTTTCAGTTCTTCTGCTTGATTGCTTTTAGTGAGTCCATATTAGGCTGGTAATCTTGTGATTCTTGATACAATGACTGGTTGTTTTGATTCTTCTTTCTTGGAATCTTTATGTTCTTCTTCATGTTTTTCTTTAGCTCTTGGGTCCATGGAGTTTCTTATAGATTCCATGCCCTAGAGATTCCATGCCCTAGAGATTCCACTTCTTACCTTCATCATCGGTTCATAGATCTGGATGGACAACCAGGAATACTTTAAGGCTTCTCTTCGAAAACATCTTCTTATGCAGTTGAGCTGAACATGTACTGTCTTTTCATGGATGCTACCATGGATATATTTATTTTTCATCATCTTCAATGGATCATAGGATTAACTCCCTCCTAATATTTGCTTCATGTAAGAGTGCATATAGTCGGCTCCCTTCGTCTGATAGAGTCCATACTTCCATCTGCATCCTTATTGTCTTCTGTAATATATAATTGGCTCTTCTTGTCTGACAGAGTCCATGCTTCCATCTTATTTGTCATCATAAGTCTTTCTCCAATTTCTCTTGATGTCTAACTTCTAAGTCTCTTCAAAATTGATTCGACTTATCTTGCAGTAGCTTCCACATGATTTGTATTCCATCCTTTCATGTGTATTATCTAATGATATTCATTCTTATCTTGTTGTTCTTCCATAGGTATAGTTCTTCTTGGAACACATTGCTTTCCAAGAGATAGATATACAAGATATGTACAGAAAATAAGAATAGTGTTATTTACCTTTTAGTAGAAGAAGTCTCTTCCATCCTGCTTAGTCTTCTTTGTAGGTTCCTTTTCTTCAAAAATAGATGTTTCATACTTCTCTTTCCTTTTCTTTATCTCGGGACACTGGTTCCTGTAGTGACCATACTTTTGACAGTTGAAGCACTATATTTCTGAAATATCTTTTCTTTGTTTTGGCTTCCTTCTTGAATCAAACTTTCTTTTGTCCCTGAAGTTCTTGAATCTTGCTGTGAAGGCTTGATCATCATACTTCTTTTGAGGTTTCTCTTTTGTATTGATCCTTGATTCTTCTTGAGCACATCAATTCCAAAGTTCTTCAAATGTCGGGTACTCCTTCCTTGTGTTCATGCTTGCGGCAAATGCATCCCATGTCTTGGGAAGACCATTGAGTACTATGTTCACCAATTCCTTTTCTGAAGTGATCTCTTCAATA
>SNQJ01S0025451.1:157106-189732 GCA_010110895.2 Picea sitchensis
CAATTCACTTTGTCATCTTCAAAAATTCATTTCTCCTCAACCATGAGGATCCACGTGATGTGCCACATACCACCGAAAACAACATGATGTATACTATCCATTCATGGGTGTTGTATATGCATGTGCATTGTCCTTCATGTCCAGATACCTTTATCAATCTTGCGGTCCAAAACCCATGACTAGGGTTTACATCAATGACAACAACCAATCTTCCAACATGATCATCATTACAAACCTTCTTCGAATTTGAGGAACAATTGGCTAGGACAAATCTTCCAAATGAAGACTATGTTAAACAAAATGACACATCAACTATCTTGTAGTTGGTACAGGATATGAGGAATCAAATGATTTTTTTTAGAGAAAAGGAGTGATTTATACATCTACCCCAGCTAAAAAAAAATTACAAGATGATTTTAGGAATCATCCAACTAATATCTAACCTAAACATTATCCTCCAAAGGTTATTCTTTCAAGAGCTTGGTGCAATCTTTGTGAAAATAACCACGATGAGAGTACCTGTGAGGTCAAAAAGAGAGCAAGAGAACAAATCTTTGGCAAAAAAGATGGTACAACTATTGTTGCCTTATATTGGGATCTATAAGAGGATGTTATGATGGTTGATACAAGAAATAAATCATATGCAAACAAAGAGAAGGGTGGCCCTCCCAAGACTACTTTTTCCCCAAGTTCATCCTCTCAACAAACAAACTCTTAGGTTACCAAGGGTGCACAAAGTCAAGAGGTTTCTACCTCTTCTCCTTCTTCTTCTAAGTATAATATTATAAAACAAATAACTACAATTAAAGTAGATACATATTTATTGGATATGGTCAGCATCCCAGAGCAACAAATCTATCTGAAAGAATTTATGGAAGGTAAAACTTCCACAATTCCTAGTTTATCTGAAGAGACAAGTGAAGAAATAATGAATATAAACAAATTAGGTGTATATAATCATAGGAGTTATGTTAAAAATCACCCCTTCTATGTATATGTAAAGATAATGGACAAAATTTCCCACGGTTGCCTATTTGATGGCAGGTCAGGTCCCAATGTTATGTCAAATATTATCATGGAAGAATTGGGTCTTTCACATAAAAACGAGAATTCAAAGAGAATGTTGTCTTCTAATAGCCAAAACAAAGTTACAATTGGTAAAATCAAAGATGTGAAATTAGTCTTGGTGCTCATCCTTAAATAAAAACCACTTGCAAAATTCAAGTGATAGACATGCCAGTTAGTAATTATTCTATTATTTTAAAAAGAGATTGGTAGAAATTGATAGGTGGATACATTTAATTAGATGAATCACACATGTCCCTCCCTGAGAATGGAAATAACATGAATGTTATAAAGGAAGGATGGATTTTGTCTTATTCTAAGAGTCATCCAGAATCTCATATAAATTATATTGAGGAAGACCTAGGGTTATATTCTATTTTTCTTGAAGAAGATTGTGATTCTATTTTACCCTCTTCAGAGAATGAATATGGAATGTGACACATGCACTTTGATGGTTCCTGTTCAAGTGAGGGTAATGGTGTAGGTATAATATTGTACTCTCCCTACGAAATATTCATAATTTTTCTTACAGATTAGAATTTTCTTGCACCAATAATATTATAGAGTTTGAATCCTTGATCCTTGGTATTGAAAATGAATTTAATATTGGTTGGTACCATATTACTGTGTTTGGGGATTCATATATTATTGTGAATATGGTTATAAAAATCTATACCTGCTCAAACAAGTTTCTTAAGAGATATACACAAACAATATGGCATATGATTTCATTTTTTTTTATCTTTTAATATCACACATATCGAGAGAGGCCTGAATTCAATGGATGATAGGCTTGTTCTTTTTGTAGCTAGTCCTAAATGGAAATTGCTACCTCAAAGAAATGATTATAAATTCATGTCTTTATATCGTTCACATTTTTTGAATAATGTAGAATCATGACAAGTTTTTCCTAATGAGGAAAGTATTTGTGCTTTCTTGCGTAATGAGCTTATTAAATGAAATGAAATTATATATTTGGAAGACAATAAATTTCCTAAAGGACTAACTCCTATAGAGAGCTCATTCTCATCCAGTGATGTTGGGAATAAGAAATACAAAGAAGAGGAGGAGTCAAAAATAAACATTGGTGATATTGTTTCATTGAATATTGGGACTCATGATAACCCAAAGACTTTGAAAATTGGAGCCCAATGTTCATAAGAAGAAAAACATAAATTCATGGAGTTATTCCATGAATTCAAAGATGTATTTTCTTGGTCATATGAGTATCTTCATGGTTTTGATCTTAATGTTATTCAACATGCTATTCCTATTAAGGAAGAAGAAAAACTAGCCAGACAAAGGAAAAGACCTATGAATCTTTCCTTGGAAGCTACCATTAGGAAGGAAGTTGAAAAATTATTTAATGATCACATTATTTTTCATTTAAAATATTTTGAGTGGGTATCTAATTTTGTACTAGTGTAGAAGAAAAATGGTAATATAATATTATGTGTTGATTTTCGTGCTTTGAATAGGGAAACTAAAAAAGATAATTTTCCTCTTCCAAATATGGAATTAATTTTGCAGCAAGTGGCAGGGTCACAAATGATGTCCTTTCTTGATGGTTTTTCAGGTTATATTCAAATCATAGTTAAGAGATGTAAAGGCCCCATCGTTAAGACTACAAGCGAAGCAAAAAGTGCAATTTTTTTTTTTTGTTTTTAGGTAGGCAACCACGATGATAGTTAAACAATGCAACTTGAAGACAAACACCACTCATGTAGATCAGGCGACAGACAACAATGACTCACATACTAGCACATCAGGTAACTGGACGAAACATGCAATAATCAAAGGATGGATAAAACGACTACCCGTCTGACACCAACAAGATGACCAGTAGCTAGATACCTCTACGACGCGCACTACCAAACGCAATGAGGCGTTACAACCAATACCAACAACCCTTACAACGAACAATGCCTACATTGGGAAGCACTGATTATCGTTCGCCTCACATCCATCGGGCATGCAATGATCCCCTCATCAGGAATCATGCCATCATGAAGCGATAGGCGTGACGGTAACCCTGGCACAACATAACACAACTAGACCAATAACCCAAGAAAACATTTAATGCGCTAGGATACCGAATTAATCGACAATAAGACTAGACCCACGCACCTGAGCAACAAGTTGACAAGGCGCAAGACAACAACCTCACTTAAAATGCACAAGTTGTTAAACGAATTCGCCACAATGATAACCCATTCTCCATTGAGAAATTTATTTATTACCTTGGCAAGGAAACCATTCAATCTAAAGTGTCCAAGTTAAAGGAGTGACATATAAGGCTGATAAATAATAAATGCTATATATTTACAATTAATATAATGTTTGCTAAGTCATAATACTGATATACAAAACAAATGAAATATATCATAATTGTAAGAGAGAAGTTATATAACACATGTGTTTATTTACAACTCTAACCCCCTAGATTTAAAAGTGTGGAAGAGTAGAGCGATTTTGCTAATAAAGGAGTGATATGTGTAACAGTTGTGGCTGGTCCCTTAATGTATTTTGAACTGAAGGATCCTAAAGTAACTTTGGTGGGTGATTGTGGAGATTGGGTTTAACTTTAAATTAAAACCAGATACATTTATTGCACTAGTGTTTTCAGAAAAATAACAGTAGTTTAATAAAGGTAAGGGTGCTAAACCCAAATACAAATCAAAGAGTGAGAAAATAAAAGCTTCCCCTACCCAGTTGGGCAACTAACGGTCGCTTAAGATCCTAGGTTAAAGTCGATTAGAGATAAGAAAGATAAATTTTTAATTGTATAAAACACAATACATCAAAATGATTTGCAGAAGAGCATTTCTTGCTTGGATTTCCACTTGGATGACTTAATAACCCAGAATTTCCACCGTGGCATTATTCTTAACTCTGAGATGGAGCAGAATTTGAACAAAGAAGGCCTCCATTTACTATAGTTATAAAGTGCTAAATATTAGGGTTACCCATTCCATTTATGAGATTGTTATTATAACTATGAAATAGCTGTCTTAATAACAAGAAACCTAGAGTTAGTTCTCCAATTGAAATATAATCAATCCATCACAAAAGGTTGCTCGACATCTGCATACCGGGTTGATGTCTGTACCATCGTTGTTCTTCACAGGTGTAATTTAGGGAAAAATCCATCTAGAAATATGAGCAAAAACACAACACGCTAAGGATATCGCTGTCTTAATTCCCAGTCATTCCCAATAAAAATTTGCAGTCATTCCCAGTAAAAAAATTCGCAGTCATTCCCAGTAAAAATTCGCTGAACAATATACCTAACTTGTAGAGTAGATAGATGACGCTGTTGTCATTGAAATCTATGTGATTGCAGAGGTAAAATAACACAGTTGTTGTGTATTACATTATTTATAAAATCGCTGCGTTAAATTGCCCCTAAGGATCGCGGTCTAGGTTGTTGTGCGTGGAGTATGTCTAACACGAAGATTATACTATATCCTTCTGTCATATACAAGAACGCTAACACTCTCTGTAAAATATGAACGCTATTATTCGTTGTAAAACAACAGAACCCTGTCAACAAGTATTCAAACGCAGTCACAAAATTACAACTAAAATCCAAGTATTCAAACGCAGTCCATAAGGTTCAAATCGCAGTGAGTATTACAATGAAATCGTGGTCAATAATCTTTAAATTCGTTGGAGTTAAGATCACAATTGTTTTTGTTGTATTTCAAATATGAAAAAGAATTGAACACTGGCTATGATGTATATATCTTCAGCGCTTCCAGTCTAACAATGTATAGACAACCTTACAATAATTTCGCCGCCCAATATCTATATAGATCTAAAAATTATAATGTTGTCTAATAAATCTATGAAATTTGCAGACACCCAATATATAAAAACAATACAACTATTTAATTTGGCAGTCTAAATACAATGTAAAGGCTGTCAATTCAGTGATGACACGGTCTCAATTCATCTTCAAATATTAAAGTGCAGAGGTATGAAAAGAATGCAGAGAAAATTGTCGTCAAATAAAACAAAATGCAAAGTTAAGTTGCAAGGGAGGTATTACAATGCAGAGTTAATTTATCCAATAATATCTAAAAACACAGAGTTAAAAATTTCATGGCTGAGGGTGTTGAAATGCAGAAAACACTAAACATAGTTTTCAAATGACGAGAATGATTAGGATGCAGAGACGATATAACATGCAGAGACCAAAACAAGGAAGAGATCAAGGCGCAGAGGATATGAATCGGTTTGCAGGGGAAAGATAAACCATACGCAGAGGTAATCAGACGCCAGAAGATGCAATGACCATCAATCAACCAAGAACAATCAACAGGGGTAGACAGTTGGGCAGAAGCATCATTCGCTCATCATCCACACACAAAAAAATAGAGCGTTAGGATCTATAGGTCTATTAACACCAAAGTGATGACTATCGATCTGACTCTTGATCGACTATTGAGGTGATGACTAGTGAGCTAGGGACAAGAGCGAAGTAAGAAGCACAAACTCATCATCAAATTAATAAAACCATAAGGTAGTCACAACATGCAGGGATCGAAAGCCAAAAGAATAAATCAACAATGAGGTTAAGGCTATGGGGAATTGGGTTATCAATTAAAATGCTAAGTCAAACATTGTCTTTACCAAATTAAAATACATAATTGAAAGCGTGAGGTATAATAAGAATCTACCATGCAAAATCAAGTAAGCGTACCATAGCCCAAGTCGTTTGCTCTGAGTTGTTGTTTCACACGCTTCGTGCAACTCCTTCTTGCCGACTGATGAGACTTCACCGGTACCTCCCAACCAACGCTATGGGTACTCGTCTTCCCCCTTAGCCCCTCGAGCTGCAAAGGGGCCACGCACACTGAACCGGAGATCAGCTAGCTCCCACCTCACCTCGCAAGGCTGAGCTAACACTCCTCCCCGAGATGGGTATCCCAACTCCCACAAGCTAAGTCAGTCAAGTCTAAAATTCTGCAGCGTAACGTTACACATCCGAGAAGAGATCTATCATCCTCCTCCTCCCTCCTTTATATAGAGTTTCTAGGTCATTTACTTTCTCAAAATCCCATTTAATTTATTGTTCAATAATTTAATTCATAAAAATCCTCCCCATACATGTGTCACCCATCCCCTTCATTGCACCATAAATGAATTTCATTAATTAATCAATTACTCCTATTTCCCCTACCCACCTAAAAGCATTCCTAGAATCGCTCCTAGGTGTCCCCATATTCCCTTACATATTTTAAGGACTTACCCCCTTACTAATTTACTAGTTGAGTTTAATTCAGAAAGTTCTTAAATGCTAGATACCTTACTAAGTTAGTCTATCTTATTTTTCCTTGTGTTTCCCCTTTCTTTTTATGTTTCCCACTTTTTCCTAGTTTCCTAATTCTTTTAAATTTCTCTCTTTCCCTTTTCATTTAAAACTTCAATTGGCATGTGTAGAAAATTACCCCTTTTTTCCCTTTTCCTTTTTAATCAATAAATTTTTAATTAGCATATGTAACAAAACAATTTTTTCCCCTTTTTCTCCCTTTTTAAATTTTATTCCCCCAAAATATTTTGATAAATTAATTGAATTGCTTACCCCCTTCTCGTCACAAGATTAATGATGATCATCATTATCATTTATTTATTTTTATTTTTATTTTTATATAAAGATATATTTTTATTTTTATCACAAGTATCATTTAGACCTAGACTTTATTTTCCTAGGCTTGGCGACATTTTATTAGGAAAATTGTTTTAAATCTTTTTCATCACATTATTCATTCTAAGGACATACATGTTTATTCATTTATTATTTAACAATGCGACGTGCCCTTCAGGATGCACTAGGTACTCCAAGGGTGTCACTCGCCTCACTTTGTTTCCCTTGCATGATGTTCCCTTCAGAACAAACTACATGATCCAAGGGTGCCACTCACCTCTTTCCATTTTTCTTGAGCAACGTGCCCTTCAGGATGCATTACGTGCTCCAAGGGTGCCACTAGCCTCTTTCTATTTTTTTTGCGCGGCGTTCCCTTCAAGACGCACTACGTGCTCCAAGGGTATCACCCACCTCTTGACTGACTTGGTAGACATTGAAAACCCCTGGAGTGAATACTCCACCAGGTGATATTGTGGGAGACTAAGGGCCTCTAAGGAATAAGGCCCCCACCTTATTGCGCACCCCTTAGAATCATTGTGAGAGATTTTCGCAATTTGCCATCACGACAACATGGGTCTTCTCAAACTAGGTAGTCGTTAACTTACAGTTTGAGCCATGAAGGGAGTGCTAGTAGGCTATGGCAGGGATGATGTCCACACCTCTCCCTCAATATATCTGGTAGTCATGCATGACCCCTCTAATCCACATGTGAGTCTGGTTGGCATGGTATCGTCAACCTGCATCATTAACGAATCATGTCAGAAATAATATTCGTAATCATATCATCTAATCAGATTGAAAAATTCCATATATATACAACAATCAAACCCAATAGTCCACTCCCTAACTCGATTCGGAGTCCAAGGGGTTTCATCGATTCCTCTACATCCTTGAGATCCAAAATCCTACACACTGAGGAGAACCGATTCAATTGCACATGTCTTAGTCAATACAATGAAATAACATATAATCACATCCATAATGCCTCATAATCATAGTCAACAACCATTAGTATAATAGTCTAGATCACTTGCAAGAAAGTGTCCTCAAGGAATAAATTCGCACAGTGTGCGCAAGAGAGAGATGTTACATACACCCCCTCTTGGTATAAAATTCGTCCCAAAGTTTCACAATATATAAGTGTTGAAATGTGTATCACAGTATCATAAGTCGATCTATCAAACAAAAATGGAAACTGCTGGCGCATATCATATGCATCCTCCCAGGTCATCGAGTGTGGACTATAGTTGTCCCACTGGACCTTGACCTGATCTACTATTTGATGCCATCACTATCGAATGTGATGATCTATGATGCAGATCGGCTAAGCCATGAGCACCCCCTCATCTGACACCCGTGAGGTCGTTAAGTAAAAACATTTGTAGGATCACTAATCATAATGTCTCAAACAAAGAAGTGAAAGAAATTGTGCATACACCTCAAGAATCAGGCAAGGCTAGTCAATAGGCCACGAGCCTCTCTTTTCCGTAATCTCGTAGGATCCCACGAACCTAGGGGATAGTTTATCCCCTTTCCAACTTTCTTGAACTCTTACGTGGTTTCAGGCGCAAAAATACTCGATCGCCACATCGTAACTATGGTCAACACGATGCACATTGACATAATGCTTATGTTGATCATGCGCTTCCTTGATCGTTTTTCTTAGTTTGAATTTAATCTTCCATTTCTTGGATCGCTTCTGGTCCCACCAGAACCCTATCCTCAGCCGATCCCAACACAAAGGCGTCTCACACAGTTTCCCATAATGAAAATCGAAGGGTGCCATCTTAATGGTGATTTGATAATTGTTGTTATAAGTGAATTCTACTAGTGGAAAGAATTCTTCCCAACGCTTCGGTTGGTCCATCACGTACATGCGCAAAATTCCTTCGAAGGTTTGGTTCATTCATCTGGTCTTCCTGTCAGTCTCTGGGTGATACAAAGTACTAAAGTTAAGTCGGGTTCCCAAGGTCTCTTGGAAACTAGTCCAAAATCGTCCAGTAAACATCGATCCTCGATCGAATATAATCCTATTAGGTATGCCATACAACCTCCCAATCTCATTGATGAAAACTCTAACTATGTTAGGTGCTTGATATGTCATACCCATAGGAATAAAATTAGCACTCTTCATCAGAGTGTCGACTACCACGAAAATTGAGTCGTGTCTCCTTGCCTTCAGTGGCAGTCCAACAATAAAATCCATCGAAATAACCTCCCATTTCCATTCCGAAATAGCGTGTGGCTGTAGTAATCCTGCTGGATGTCTATGTTCAAACTTTTCCTGCTGACATTGTAGACATATGGCCACATAGTTGACTATGTATTCCTTCATTCCTTTCCATAAGAATAAGGGTTTAAGGTTTGCCTTCATATTCGTGTGTCTCGGGTGAGTCATGTACACTTCTCTGTGAGCCTTGTTTAGGATCAAACTCCTCAACTCGTTGTTCGGTGGTATGTAAATTAAATTTTTTTAAATATCAGTAGTCCATCATCGTCCAATGTAAATCCTTCAAATCTTGGTACCATCATTTTGTTTTGTCCGATAAAATCCTTGACCTCTTGTACCAATCATCGTCACGATTTAAAGTTAGAATTGTTTGACGTATATTTGTTGGAAGAGGTAAAAAAAAAAATGTGGGAGGTATCTAACTCAATGCATCTATCGCTCGATTCACTGGTCCTTTTATGTAAGTAATATCGAAATCATACTCGTTAAGAAATTTTGACCAACATCAATGTCGCACGTTCAGGTCACTTTTGCGTAAAGATGTGTTGTAGTCCACAGTGGTCTATTTTTAGGTCAAATTTTCATCCAACAAGGTAGTTTCTCCCAACCTTCAAGGCATAAACAATTTCTAACAACTCCAAATCATGTGTCACATAGTTCTCCTCATGCCTTCTCAATTTCTTTGAGATGCAAGTGAACACTCAACCATATAGCATCAAGACTCCACCTAAGCCTTCCTTGGATGTGTCAGTGCATAATAAGAAGTCCACGTCCATGTCAAGGTCCTTTAGTATCGATGTTGTTGTCAACAACTCTTTAAGACTCCAAAATTATTCTGTGCATTTCTCTGTCCAAACAAACTTCTTGTTATTCTTCTCCAATTCCATGATCATATTTTCTATATTCGAAAATCCCTCGAAGAACTGTCGATAGTATCCTGTTAAACCCATGAAACTACACACCTTTGGGACATTCGTTGGCATATTCCATTCCATAATACCCTCAATCTTTGCTAGATCCACGACGATACCTTTGTCGGAGATGAAATTACCTAGGTAGCGAATCTTCGATTGATAAAAAGAGCATTTGGACAACTTCACATACAATTTGTGCTCTCGTAGAAACTGTAGTACCACCCACAAGCGCTCGTCGTGCTCCTCCGTCGTCCGAGAGTAAATCAAAATATCGTCAATGAATACTTGGAAGAACCTTTCCAAGTACTCATAGAACACCTCGTTCATCAAACTCATAAATACCCCTGGGGTGTTTTTCAGTCCAAACGGTAAAATTGTAAACTTGTAATGTCCAACCCTCATCTTAAAGGCGGTCTTAGGGATGTTATCCTCCTTGATCCGTAACAGGTGATACCCTGATTGCAAATCCATCTTGGAAAACATCATTGCACCCTTCATCTGATCGAACAAATCATCAATCCTTGGTAGTGGATATTGATTCTTGATCGTTGCCTTGTTCAATTGATGATAGTCAATGCAGAGTCTCCACAACCCATCCTTATTTTGTATGAAAATAAAAGGCACACCCCACGGTGATACACTCGGATGTATACGTCTCGAGTCCAACAAATTCTTCAATTTCATTCTCAACTCATGTAAATTCTAGGTTGACATACTATAAGGCATTCTCTTTGAGCAGGATGTAGTTAGTGTCACCTTTAATGGATTACAACAGGCTGAGATCTAGATCCAACTCGGACTAGACAACCATTGAATATCCATTCAATGTAATTAATGAAAGTAGGTAGATTGGAGAGAAAGATCTCGAGGAGCCCCTCTTTGAAAAAGATCTTTTTGTATCTAGATGAGTTAGTTCTGGATAGAGAGAGAGGTGTGATTTAGGAAAAGAGAAGAGGAAGACGAGACTCTATAGAAGTCGGAGCTTACCTATATTGTAACAGGAATTCTGAGATTAATACAAAGAGTAGTTTTTCCTGCACATGAGTCTTTGTGTTTTTATGTAATTGAATGAATGTCATCCATGTGTGTTCATTATATACTATAGATGTATATTAGGTTCCATTTGCAGGGATAGATAAAATTTCCTGTCTGTGATTTTTCTTTGACTTTCCAGTCTAGGTTCTTTGTGGCTTCATGCAAGGGTTTGCATCACAGAGTATTGAGGGCTTTGTGAGCCAGTGCAAAAAGTGCATATCTGAATTTTGTGTTGGATTCAAGAAACGACGTGCCAGGAGGGCACACCAGAGGAAGTCATAGACTCGGAAGGAGAAGCCTCAAGTTTGTTGAACACCATGGAGGTGAGACTATGTAGAGGAAGGTATAGAGAGAAAGACAAAAATACTGAAGGTTTTGTAGAGCTCTTCCAGAAGGGCATTGAGCGAGTGCATAGGGTGCACGAGAAGAACTCTATTTCGAGTTCAGGAGAAAAGAGAAATGTCGAAGGGAAGACACTCATAGAGTTACTGGATACTCTATTGGCTTAGCAAGGATTTCTTGAGTGGGGAATTACCAAGAGGGTACCAAAATTTCCCTTTAAGGATGCAGAAGGGTCGAGTCCCTTAAGATATTTGAGTAAAAACAAAGCTCAGGAGGAGTAGTTCCATTGCGCACAGAGTTCAAACAGAAAGGAACAATAGGCCGGGACACTTTGAGTTCCAAGCCACAGACAAATATCAGGAAGGACAGTGTTCTCAGAACGTAGACGAGACCCAAAGTTTACAGGTATCATAGGAGGAAGAATCGAGGGCTGAGACCTTTGAAACTCATAGAAGCTTATATGTTGGGAAGGAATTGAAAGCTCAGGAGGAGGAGCAACAACTATCGTTAGATCAGCTGGAGAGACAATATCTGGACCATTGAATATATGTCCAAGTGCATAGGAGAGTGCATAAGGGGATAATAGATCTGGCTGTCAAATCTGAGCGCAACGGATCAACACCATTGGACCCAGAGAAAGGCGCATGAGGAAATTGTCGAAGCATGGATGAACGATGGAAACTTCAAGGGAGAAGTGTCGATTTGCTGTGAGCCCTCAGATCAGACAGAGCTATGAGGAGGATAAAGGCTGAGATCCATTCAGTTCTTGAATCCTATGAGGAATAGGAGCCATCGATCAAGGGAGGATCTGAACCATAGATCCAGAGTCACTGAATTTCGGGAGTCGGGGATTCAAAAGGGAAGGAGGAGATTGCATTCGATATCCCCGATATGAGAAATATGGATTTAATCCAGGCCGTTGGTTGTCCCAACATCATCAGGACCATCCATTTTCAGAGGATGCGTGGCAGAGGTCCACATAAGTCGTAGGTTTGAAAGGGGAAGAGTCGACATCATCCGAACCGTCCATCAAGAGGATACCTGGCGAGAGTTCGACATTTCACTGACTTGCTATTGAAGGAAGTAAACAGAGGGAGCAACATGAACTCATGATACATGAAGTTCTGATGCACTCAGGAGATATAGCCACAGGACATAGCCAAAGGTTATATGGTGGAAGTCTAAAGGAGGAGCTAGCATGAGCTAAACCCCATTGCAAATCGAGAATATGGAGTCTAAAGAGCAAGGGCTCAACTCCTTTACATCGTCTAAACGCAAAATGCGAAGAGAACCTTTGGACTTAGCCAGTGGTCATAGGACAGGGTAACATAAGGTCGATATAAAGGAGGAGCCAGAGGACCGTTAATCCCTAACTTGGGTTTCAGAACTTGAAGAGTTGGGGGGACTCAACATTAGTATTTGCAAAGTCTCGATTTGTGAAAGATGCCTTTTGGCATGGCTTGAGGTCATAGCGTCGTGATCGTGTGAAGGAAGGCTTGTGCTTGGTGCTTGTTTTTTCACGCGGGGTTTCATGGAAGGACCTGTGGATATATGTAGAGTTTAAGGTTTTAGTGGGGACTAAGGGAGTTTCTTTGGCTCTAAGGGAAGTGTATGAACAATCCTTGACCAGGAGGCCGACAGACCCTGTTGAGGTAGAGGTAGGGGGTCAACATCATTTGGTATCAGAGCCACTTTCTGTCTATAGACAACAGGAAGATAAGAAGGAGACGAAGGAGATATTCTGATACCATCATTTGGTATCAGAGCGAGATTTTTGTCTGTATATTTCAGGCGAGGGGAAATATGGGAATGCTCTCAATTGCAACGTGAATAGCATATTTTCTAGGAGGACAGATTGAAGATGAAGATGGCTACTGAAGGCCAAAAGTGTGGTCAGGGTAAAGACTGCTAGTAGATAATTAATACTGAGATGGATTTGGAGATCAAAGAGATAAGGGTATGAATGGAACATCTCACATTTAAGGTGCAGCAGGATGCTAAAGTGCATTGGGTATATGATTGGCCCATGAAGAAGAAAGTGTAGTGGCCCGTTCATAAATTGTTGGCCAAAGGACAATGAAGACTGTTAAGAGGATGGCTAAGGTATGTTGAAAGACTCAAAGATGAACAGGAAGTGGTTCACATTGTGAGCCAGAAGCTAGGAGAAATATCAGTGATGATGAGGAGAATCTCAAAGACTGCCAGTTGGGAAGCGTTGAAAGTTCAAGTTTCCAGGTGAGAAATGAGATGGGATCATTGGTAGATCTCATAGACTGCCAGGTGGGCAGGGAAAAAAACCCATATTTCCAGGTGGGAAAGGGAGAGAAGATGAGGCCATGTGAGAGTCTCATGAACTCAGGGGTGAGTTTGGATCAGCAAGGTGAGATGACAAAGAAGGATCAGAGGAGTCTTCTGATCATTGGAGGAATAGAGGTATTCCTTCCATATAGCCCAGTTGGGGCCAAAGACTCTGTTGCAGTTGCAACAACAGTAGAAGGATGACAACCAACAGTGTTTTTCATAGAGGAGGAAAGAAAGCGAATACTGAATTTTTCCCAAGTAGAGGAAGAAGAGCATTCAACAGAATTGCTCAACATTTTCAGCTAGGAAGCTGAAAAGGAGGTAACTGCAGTACTGGAGGCTACAAAAGAAGAAGTAGAGGAGGAAGCAGACAACATAGATTTTTCATATCTGTATGAATAATTTGAAGCCCTAGAGAAAAGGGTGACAATGTAGAGCATGCACATCCAATGAATCAGGTTGGAGATAGAGGGAGAATTCTAGTATGGGAAGTAGATGGAAGAAGCTAGAGGTTAACCAGCGCAAGGAGAACTAGAAGAATAAAAATTGTCATAAGGAGAAGCTAAGAAACAAATCAGTGATAAGACTGTAGAACTAGATTCTTCAATAGAGTGGCAAGCTAAGGCCACAAGATATGGAGAAAATCGCACAGGGGATCGAATTGATCTACCCATTTGCAGGCAATAAGTGCAGTCGAGGAGACTGCATAAAGAGAAAAAACAACTGGAGCAGTTGGACGAGGTGATTGATAATATAAGAAGGTTGATGTTGAGATCATTGCAAGAAGAAGTCAACAAGGAGAACCTGATCATAAAGAAGCATGCAATAACAACAGGGAAGCAGCAGCAGCAGCAACAACGAAGCAGTGGAGTAGATGGATAGCTCCAAAGAACAGTTTGGGATCCAGGTGGATTTCAATGGAGTTGGGAAGCTCATGAGAAGGAGCTCATTAATTTTCCACAATAGTGGAGTATGATGCAGGAGCATCACTTCATGTTGGAAATGCACCAGGGAACCAACACATTCAACCCTCATTCAAGGAAGGAGAGGCGCAACCCTCTCATTTTCAAATTTCAAATTTGTAATTAAATGATTGTAAGGTTGGAAGAGACAAAGACATGCCTTTGAGAAGGATGTAGTTAGTTTCACCTTTAATGGCTGACAGTAGGCTGAGATATAGATCCAACTTGGACTAGACAGCCCTTGAATATCCATTCAATGTAATTAATGAAAGTAGGTAGATTGGAGGGAAAGAGCTCGAGGAGCCCCTCTTTGAAAAATATCTTTTTTTTATCTAGATGAGTTAGTTCTGGATAGAGAGAGAGGTGTGAGATAGGAAAAGAGAAGAGGAAGCCAAGACTCTATAGAAGTCCGAGCTTACTTGGATTGTAACAAGCATTATGAGATTAATACAAAGAGCAGTTTTTCCTGCACATGAATCTTTGTGTGTTTATGTAATTGAATGAATGTCATCTGCGTGTGTTCATTATATAATGTAGATATATGTTAGGTTCCATATGCAGGAATAGACACAATTTCCTGTCTATGAGTTTCCTTTGACTTTCCAGTCTGGTTTCTTTGTGGCTTCATGCAAGGCGTTGCATGATAGAGTATTGAGGGCTCTGTGAGCCAGTGCAAAAAGTGCATATCTGAATTCTATGTTGGATTTAGGAAAATACGTGCCAGGAGGGCACACCAGAGGAAGTCATAGACTCGGGAGGAGAAGCCTCAAGGTTTTTGAACACCTTGGAGGTGAGACTGTGCAGAGGAAGGTACAGAGAGAAAGACAGAACTACTAAAGGCTCTGTAGATCTCTTCCAGGAGGGCATTGAGCAAGTGCATAGGGTGCACGAGAAGAACTTTGTTTCGAGTTCAGGAGAAAAGAGAAGTGTCGAAGGGAAGAAACTCACAGAGTTAATGAATACTTTGTCGGCTCAGCAAGGAGTTTTTGAGCGAGGGGTTACCAGGAGGGCACCAAAATTTCCCTTTAAGGATGCATAAGGGTCGAGTCCCTTAAGAGATATGAGTAAACACAAAGCTCAGGAGGAGTAGTTCCTTCGCACACAGAGTTCCAAAAGAAAGGAACAACAGGTCGGGACACTTCGAGGTCCAATCCACATACAAATCTAAGGAAGGACAGTGTTCTCATAACATAGACAAGACCCAAAGTTTACAGGGCTCACAGGAGGAAGAATCGAGGGTTGAGACCTTCAACACTCCGAGAACCTTCTAAGTCATGAAGGAATTGAAATCTCAGGAGGAGGAACAACAAATACCGTTAGATTAGTTGGAGAGACATGATATGGACTGTTGAATCTACATTCAGGCACACAAGAGAGTGTATAGGGGAAGAACAGATATGGCTGTCAGATCTGAGCACAACGGATCAACACTGTTGGACCCAGAGAAAGGCGCACAAGGAAATTGTCGAAGCCTGGATAGATGGTGGAAAATTCGAGGGAGAAGTGTTGATTTGTTATGAGTTGTCATATCAGACAGATCTACGAGGAGGATAAAGGATGAGATCCATTTAGTTATTGAAGACTAGGAGGAACATGAGCCGTCGATCTAGGGAGGATCTAAACTGTAGATCCAGAGTCACCAGATTTAGGGATTCAGGGATTCGAAAGGGAAGGAGGAGACTACACTCCATATACCCGATATGAGAAAGATGGATTTAATCCTGGCCGTTGGTTGTCTCGACATCATTAGGACCATCCATTTTCATAGGACACATGGAAGAGGTCCACATAAGTCAGAGGTTTGAAAGGGGAAGAGAAAACATCATCTGGACCATCCATCAAGAGGATACGTGGCGAGAGTTCAGTGTTCCACTGACTTGCTACTGAAGGATGAAAACGGAGGGAGCAACGTGAACTCACGATACGTTAAGTTCCAATGCACTTGGGAGATCTATCCCTAGAAAATAGACAAAGGTTATATGGTTGAAGACTAAGGGAGGAGCTAGCACGAGCTAAGCCCCGTCGCAAGTCGGGAATCAAGAGTCTGAAGAGAAAGGGATCGACTCCTTTACATCGTCAAAATGAGAAATGCAATGAGCGCCTCTGGGCTTAGTTGGTGGTCACAGGATAGGGTCACATAAGGCCGATATAAGGGAGGAGCTAGAGGACCGTTAAGCCCTAACTCAGGTTTCGTAACTTGAAGAGTCGGGGGGACTCAGCATCAGGATTCATGAAATATTGATTTGTGAAAGATGACTTTTGGCATTGCCTAAGGCCATAGCATCGTGTTCGTGTGAAGGAAGGCTCACACTTGGTGCTTGTTTGTGCATGCGGGGTTTCATGGAAGGACCTGTGGATATATGCAGAGTTGAAGGTTCCAATGGGGACTAAGGGAGCCACTTCGACTCTAAGGGAAGTGTATGAATGATCCTTGACCAGGAGGTCGACAGACCCTGCCGAGGAAGAGGTAGGGAGTCTGCATCACCTTTCCTCCAACCTTCTGTTTGTCTCCCGAAGCCATCTCTACAAATCTAAACTCATCCTGTTTGACTGCCTTTACTTGAATCCCTTTTTAGCACTACACCATAAATGAAACTCTCGGTAGCACAGGGATATATCAAAATAATAAGGGTCTGGTCAACAATGGTACCTGACATCTCAAGCATAATTTTTTGGTGCTCTTGCTGGAGGTTATTCACTGTTGCATGAATCTGATGGGCCTTGCCCAAAACTACCATGGTAGTGGGTCCAGCTGATACAGATTCTCAGTTCCCTTCCTCTGGGCAGTAATGCTGGTAATTTGGCTCCCAACAGTCCAATGTGCTTTCTTCGGTCCAGTATTCCTAGTACCCTAAGTAGAATCTGAATTCTAACAATAAGGCCCAAATCGAACTTCTTGACCTTAATTTTCTGGGCAATTTGGTGTGGAGCATACCGAAATAGCTCCAAAATGGGCCTCGTACTCGGGAACCATGCGGCTTCCTGGTTGCAAGATGTAAAACTCATTGAGTTGACGCTCAATGAATTCCTCAAAAAGATACCTCTCTTGGAACCATTCCACGAATAGTTCCCATGACACGTCGTCGACGACCATGTTCAAAAGTGGCAACTTTCGCCATAGAAGAGCGCTCCTCTTCAGTTGAAAGACCACCATGCGGACCTTCATGCTGGAGGTTGTAATCGCGAAGCGTGAAGAACAACGCCTTTCTTGTGGACTCGAGAACTCAACTCTCTCGAGTTCTCGGTGGATGCTAATGGTACTAGCTAGGGCGCGTTCTAGACCCTTAGGGGTACAAGTGTCCTGGCCTCATCTCAGTACTGACGATGAATCAAGGCCCCTTGACATTACTCGGCAGGGCCTTGACAATCCATCATCATTCCTTACAACAAGCAAATCTAGCCCAAGGACTTGCTATTCCCCTTAGGGGTTTGACCTCGAGGGTGTGGGAACTTCTGGAGGCATCACACCTCCTTCCACGAGACCACGTTGCTAACCTCTGAGGTGTCCTCTAAATGTGATCACCACATGGACATGTGAAGGTTTTTAATTAATGAAAGGGTTAATACTCATGGTTTTACTACAGTGGAAATCCTGGTGATCCATAGTCATAGGGTTGAACCCACTCTGATACCATATGTAACGGCCCCGTCATTAAGACTACAAGAGAAGCAAAAAGTGCAATTTTTTTTTTTTTTTTAGGTAGGCAACCACGATGACAGTTAAAAAATGAAACTTGATGACGAACACCACACATGAAGATCAAGCAACAAACAAAAACAACTGAGCCTACTAGCACATTAGGTAACTGAATGAAACATGCAATAATCAAAGGATGGCTAAACGACTACCCTCCCGACACCAACAAGATGACCAGTATCTATATACCTCTATGCCACACACTACCAAAATGCAATGAGGCATTACAACCAATACCAACAACCCTTACAATGAACAATGCCCACATCGGGAAGCAATGACTCAGGCTCGGTTGTCATTTTCCTCACATCTATCGGGCATGCAATGATCCCCTCATCAGGAATCATGCCGTCATGAGGATATAGGTGTGATGGTAACCCTGGTGAAACATAACACAACTAGACCAATAACCCAAGAAAAAATTTAATTCCCTAGGAGACTGAATTAATCGACAAGAAGACTAGACCCACGCACCCAAGCAACAAGCTGACAAGGCGCAAGACAACAACCTCACTTAAAATGTGCAAGCTGTTAAACGACTTCACCACAACCATAACCCATTATCCATTGAGCAATTTATTTATTACCTTGGCAAGGAAACCATTCAATCTAAAGTGTCCAAGTTAAAGTACTGACAGATAAGGATGATAAATAATAAATTCTATATAACTACAATTAATCTAATGCTTGCCAAGTCATAATACTGATATAGGAAACGAATGACATATGTCATAATTGTAAGAGAGAAGTTATATAACACAGGTCTTTATTTACAAATCTAACCCCCAAGATTTAAAAGTGTGGAAGAGTAGAGCGATTTTTCTAATAAAGGAGCGATATGTGTAACAGTCATGGTTGGTCCCTTAATGTAATTTGAACTGAAGGATCCTAAAGTAACTTTGGTGGGTGATTGTGGAGATTGGGTTTAAGTTTAAATTAAAATCAGATACATTTATTGCACTAGTGTTTTCAGAAAAATAACAGTAGTTTAATAAATGTAAGGGTGCGGAACCCAAATACAAATCAAAGAGTGAGAAAATAAAACCTTCCCCTACTAAGTTGGGAAACTAACAGTCGCGTAAGATCCTAGGTTAAAGTCAATTTTCTACAGAGATAAGAAAGAGAAATGTTTAACTGTATAAAACACAATACATCAAAATGCTTTGCAGAAGAGAATTTCTCGCTTGGATTTCCACCTGGATGACTTAATAACCCATAATTTCCACTGTGGCATTATTATTAACTATGAGATCGAGAGCATAATTTGAACAACGAAGGCCTCCATTTACGATATTTATAGAGTGCTAAATATTAGTGTTACCTATTCCATTTCTAAGATTGCTATTATAACTATGAAATAGTTGTCTTAATAACAAGAAACACAAAGTTATTTCTCCAATTGAAAGATAATCAATCCATCACGAAAATTTTCCCAACATCTACATACCAGGTCTCTCTCTGTACCAACACTTTTATTCATAGGTGTAATTTAGGGAAAAAACCATCTAGAAATACGTGAAAAAATGGAACATGCTAAGGATATCATTGTCTTAATTTCCATTCATTTCCAGTAAAAATTCGCAGTCATTCCCAGTAAAAAAAATTGCATTCATTCCCCAGTAAAAATTTTTAGTCATTCCTAGTAAAAATTCACTGAACTATATACCTAAATTCCAGAGTAGATATATGACACTACTGTCATTGAAATCTATGTGATTGTGGAGGTAAAATAATGCAGTTGTTGTGTATTACATTATTTATAAAACCGCTATGTTAAATTTCCCCAAAGGATCACCATCTAGGTTGTTGTGGGTGGAGTATGTCTAACACGCAGATTAAACTACATCCTTCTATAAAATACAAGAATGCTAACACTCTCTGTAAAATATGAATGCCATTATTCATTGTAAAACATGAGAACCTTTTCAACAAGTATTCAAACACAGTCACAAACTTACAACTAAAATCAGAGTCCATAAGGTTCGAATCGCAGTTAGTATTACAATGAAATCGTGGTCAATAATCTTTAAATTCACTGGGGTTAACATCACAATGGTTTTTGTTGTCTTTCAAATATGAAAAAGAATTGAACGCTAGCTATGATGTATATATCTTCAACGCTTCCAGTCTAACAATGTATAGACAACCTTACAATAATTTTGTCGCCCAATATTTATATAGATCTAAACATTATAATATTGTCTAATAAATCTATGATATTCGCAGACACCCAATATATAAAAACAATACAACAATTTAATTTGGCAGTCTAAATACAATGTAAAGGCTGTCAATTCAGTGACAACACAGTCACAATTCGTTGTCAAATATTAAAGTGCATAGGTATAAAAAGAATGCCGAGAAAATTGTCGTCAAATAAAACAAAACACAGAGTTAAGTTGCAAGGGAGGTATTACAATGCAGAGTTAATTTATCCAACAATATATAAAAAGGTAGAGTTAAAAATTTCATGGTTGAGGGTGTTGAAATGTAGAAAACACTAAACACAGTTTTCAGATGACGAGAACAATTAGGATGCAGAGGCGATATAACATGTAGAGACCAATGCAAGGTGAAGATCAAGGCACATATGATATGAATCAGTTTGTGGGGAAAAGATAAACCATATGTAGAGGTAATCAAATACCAGAAGGCACAATGAATATCAATAATCCAAGAACAATCAACATGGGTAGACAACTGGTTAGAAGCATCCTTCACTCATCATCCACGCACAGAAAAGCAGGGCATTAGGATCTATAGGTCTATTAACACCAAATTCACGACCATCGATCTGGCTCCTGGCCGACTGCTCAGGCGAGGACTAATGAGCTAGGGACGAGGGTGAAGTAAGAAGCAAAAAATCATCATCAAATCAATAAAACCATAGGGCGGTCACAATATGCAGGGATCGAAAGCCAAGGGAATCAATCAACAACGAGCTTAAGGCTATGGGGAATTAGGTTATCAATTAAAATGCTAAGTCAAACATTGTCTTTACCAAATTAAAATACAGAATTGAAAGCGTGAGGTATAATAAGAATCTACCATGAATAATCAAGTAAGCGTACTGTATCCCAAGTGGTCCACTCTGAGTTGTTGTCCCATGCGCTCCGAGCAGATCCCGCTTGCTGACCGATGATATTTCACCGGTACCTCCCAACCAACGCTAGGGGTAATATTCTTCCCCCTTAGCCCCATAATCCGTAAAGGGGCCACGCACACTGAACCAGAGATCAGCTAGCTCCCATCTCACCTCACAAGGCTGAGCTACCACTCCTCCCCGAGCTGGGTATCCTAACTCCCACAAGCTAAGTCAGTCAAGTCTGAAATTCTACAACGTAATGTTACTCAATCCAAAAGAGATCCATCATCCTCCTCCTCGCTCCTTTATATAGAATTTCTAGGTCATTTACTTTCCAAAAATCCCATTTAATTTATTGTTCAATAATTTAATTCATAAAATTTCTCCCTGTACATGTGTCACCCATCCCCTTCATTGCACCATAAATTAATTTCATTAATTAATCAATTACTCCTATTTCCCTCACCCACCTAAAAGAATTCCTAGAATCGCTCCTAGGTGTCCCCATATTCCCTTACAAATTTTAAGGACTTACCCCCTTACTAATTTACTAGTTGAGTTTAATTTAGAATGTTCTTAAATGCTAGATACCTTACTAAGTTAGTCTTTCGGCTTTTTCCTTGTGTTTCCCCTTTCGTTTTATGTTTCCCACTTTTTCCTAGTTTCCTAATTCTTTTAAATTTCCCTCTTTCCCTTTTCATTTAAAACTCAAATTGGCATGTGTAGAAAATTACCACTTTTTTCCCTTTTCCTTTTTAATTAATAAATTTTTAATTAGCATATGTAATAAAACAATTATTTCCCCTTTTTCTCCCTTTTTAAATTTTATTACCCAAAAAGTTTTTTATAAATTAATTGAATTGCTTACCCCCTTCTCGTCACAAGATTAATGATGATTATCATTATTATTTATTTATTTTTATTTTTATTTTTATATAAAGATATATTTTTATTTTTATCACAAATATCACTTAGACCTAGACTTTATTTTCCTAGGTTGGGAAACATTTTATTAGGGAAATTGTTTTAAATCTTTCTCATCACATTATTTGTTCTAAGGCCATATCGGTTTATTCATTTATTATTTAACAATGTGACGTGCCCTTTAGGATGCACTTGGTGCTCCAAGGGTGTCATTCGCCTCATTATGTTTCCCTTGCGCGATGTGCCCTTTAGGATGCACTACGTGCCCCAAGGGTGCCACTCGCCTCTTTCCATTTTTCTTGCGTGATGTGCCCTTCNTAGACCTAGACTTTATTTTCCTAGGTTGGGAAACATTTTATTAGGGAAATTGTTTTAAATCCTTCTCATCACATTATTTGTTCTAAGGCCATATCGGTTTATTCATTTATTATTTAACAATGTGATGTGCCCTTTAGGATGCACTTGGTGCTCCAAGGGTGTCATTCGCCTCATTATGTTTCCCTTGCGCGATGTGCCCTTTAGGATGCACTACGTGCCCCAAGGGTGCCACTCGCCTCTTTCCATTTTTCTTGCGTGATGTGCCCTTCAGGACATGCTACATGGTCCAAGGGTGCCACTCATATCTTTTCATTTTTCTTGGGTGACGTTCCCTTTACGACGCACTACGTGCTCCAAGGGTGCCACTCACCTCTTGACTAACTTGGTAGACATCAAAAACCCCTGGAGTCAATACTCCGTCAGGTGATCTTGTGGGAGACTACGGGCCTCTAAGGAATAAGGCCCCTTCCTTATTGTGCACCCCTTAGAGTCATCATGAGTGACTGTCAAATTCTTCCCTCATGGCATCATGGGTCTTCTCGAACTAGGTAGTCGTTAACCTATAGTTCGAGCCACAATGGGTGTGCTAGTAGGCTGTGGCAAGGCTGTTGTCAACACCTCTCCCTCAAAATCTCTAGTAGTTGTGCGTGACCCCTCTACTCCACATGTGAGTCTGGTCGGCAAGTTATCGTTAGCCTGAATCATCAACGAATCATGTCAGAAATAATATCCATAATCATATCATCTAATCATATGCACAAATGTCATATGTATACAACAATCAAACCCAATAGTCCACTCCCTGACTTAATCCGAAGTCCAAGGGGTTTCATCGATGCCTCTGCATCCTCGAGGTCCAAAATATTGCACACTGAGGAGAACCAAGTCAATAGCACATGTCTAAGTCAAGACAACGAAATAACATATAATCACATCCATAATGCCTCATAATCATAGTCAACAACCATTAGTATAATAATCTAGATAAATTGCAAGCAAGTGTCCTCAAGGAATAAGTTTTCATTGTGTGCACAAGAACGAGATGTTACATACACCCCATCTTGATCTAAATTTCATCCCAAAGTTTCACAGTATATAAGTGTCAAAATGTGTATCACAATATCATAAGTCTATCTATCAAACAAAAATGGAAGCTGTTAGTGCAGATCATATGCATCCTCCTAGGTCATCGAGTGTGGACTATAGTTGTCCCACTGGACCTTCACCTAATCTATTGTTCGATGTCGTAGCTATCAAATGGGAGGATCTAGGATGTAGATCGGCTCAGTTGTGATCACCCCCTCATTCGACACCAACGAGGTGTTCAAGTCAAAACATGTGTAGGATCACTAATCATGATGTCTCAAACAGAGACATGAATGACATTGTGCATACGCCTCAAGAATCAAGAAAGGCTAGTCAATAGGCCACGAGCCTCTCTTTTCCACAATATTGTAGGATCCCACGAACCTAGGATACATTTTAGCTGCTTTCCAACTTGCTCGAACTCTTACGTGGTTTCAACCACAAAAATACTCAATTGCCACATCGTAACTACGATTGACATGATGTGCATTGGCATAACTCTTATGTCGATACTGTGCTTCCTTGATCCTTTGTCTTAGTTTTCATTTAATATTCCATTTCTTGGATCACTTTTGGTCCCACCATGACCCTATCCTCATATAATCCCAACTCAAAGGAGTTCGACACGGTTGCCCATAAAGAAACTTGAAGGGCGCCATGTTAATGGTGCTTTGGTAATTGTTGTTATAAGCAAATTCTACCAGTGGAAAGAATTCTTCCCAACGCTTTGGTTGGTCCATCATGTACATGTGCAACATTCCTTCAAAGGTCTGGTTCGTTCATCCAGTCTACCTGTCAGTCTCTGAGTGATAGACAGTACTAAAGTTAAGTCGGGTTCCCAAGGCCTCTTGGAAACTAGTCCAAAATAATCTAGTAAACATCGATCCTAGATCGGATATAATCCTCTTAGGTATGCCATACAGCCTCCCAATCTCACTGATGAAAAATCTAGCTGTGTCAAGTGCCTGATACATCGTATGCACAGGAATAAAATGAGCACTCTTCGTTAGAGTGTTGACTACCACGAAAATTGTGTCCTGTCTCCTTGCCGTCAATGGGAGTCCAACAATAAAATCCGTTGAAATAACCTCCCATTTCGATTCCAGAATAGCATGTGGTTGTAGTAATCCTGTTGGATGTCTATGTTCGGCCTTTACCTATTGACATTCTAGACATTTGGCCACATAGTTGGCTATGTTTGCCTTCATTCCTTTCCATAAGAATAAGGGTTTAAGGTCTGCCCTCATCTTCGTGTCTCTTGGGTGAGTCATCTACAATGCTCTGTGAGCCTTGCTTAGGATCAAACTCCTGAACTCATAATTCAGTGGTATGTAAATTCATTTTTTTTAAATCTCAGTAGTCCATCATCGTCCAACGTAAATCCTTCAAATCTTGGTACCATCATTGTGTTTTTTTCTGATAAAATCCTTGACCTCTTTTACCAGTCATCGTTGCGCTTTAAAGTTAGAACCTTTTCAGGTAGATTTGTTGGAAGAGGAAACAATGAAAAGGTGGGAGGTCTCTGACTCAATGCATTTGTCGCTCGGTTCACTATTCCTTTTATGTAAGTAATCTCGAAATCGCACTCGCTAAGAAATTCTGACCAATGTCATCATCGCGCGTTCAGGTTGCTTTTGCATAAAGAATGGTTGTAGTCCACTTTGGTTTGTTTTTAGTTCAAATTTTCATCCAACAAGGTAGTGTCTCCCAACCTTCAAGGCATAAACAATTGCTAACAACTCCAAATCACGTGTCTCATAGTTCTCCTCATGCCTTCTCAATTTCCTCGAGATGCAAGTGATCAGTCAATTGTCTGGCATTAAGACTTCGCCTAAGCCTTACTTGGATGCGTCAGTGCATACCAAGAAGTTCGTGTCCATGTTAGGGTCCTTTAGTGTCGGTGTTGTTTTCAACAACTCTTTGAGCCTCTGAAATGCTTCCGCGCATTTCTCGGTCCAAGCAAACTTCTTGTTCTTCTTCTACAATTCCATTATCAGATTTTCTATCTTCAAAAATCCCTCGACGAACCGTCGATAGTATCCTGCTAACAACATGAAGCTACACACCTTCGGGACATTAATCGGTGCATGCCATTCCGTAATAGACTGGACCTTTGCTGGATCCACGATGATACCTTCGTCGAAGATGACATGCCCTAAGTAGTGAATCTTCGATTGATAAAACGAGCATTTAGACAACTTCCCATACAATTTTTGCTCTCACAGACACTATAGTACCACGCGCAAGCGCTCGTCATGCTCCTCCATCATTTGAGAGTAAATAAAAATATTGTCAATGAATACTTAGATGAACTTGTCCAAGTACTCACGAAACACCCCGTTCATCAAACTCATAAATACGCCTGGAGCGTTTGTCAATCCAAACGGTAAAATTGTAAACTTGTAATGTCCAACCCTCATCTTAAAGTTTATCTTAGGGACGTCATCCTCTTTGATCTGTAATAGTTGATACCCTGATCACAAATCAATCTTGGAACACACCGTCGCACTCTTTATCTGATCGAACAAATCATCAATCCTTGGCAGTGGATACTGATTCTTGATCATTTCCTTGTTCAATTGATGGTAGTCAATGCCGAGTCTCGATGACCCATCCTTCTTTCATATGAAAATAAAAGGTGCACCCCATGATGACACACTCAGACGTATAAGTCCAGAGTCCAACAACTTCTTCAGTTTCATTCTCAACTCTTGTAACTTTTGGGTTGACATACGATAAGGCGTTCTCTCTATTGGTTCATTCCCCAGTTTTAGGTCTATGGTAGACTCCAATTCCCTCTCCGGTGACATCCCTAGTAACTCCTTCAGGAATACGTCCGCAAACTCTCTCACCACCTAAAGGTGTTCTAGACCTTCCGCTACTCCCTTATTGTTTAACACAAGGATTGCATAAAACTTACATCCCTTGTGCATGCTCTTCGATAGCTGCAAGGAAGAGATGAACCTCAGGGAAACTCCCTACTTCCATTGTAAAATCACACATCTTTGTCCCTCATCATCGACCAAGCTCAACCATTTCATCTTACAGTCAAGTATCACCTCATGCGATTCCAACCAGTCCATACCGATCACGATGTCATAAGATCCTAATATCGTGACACATAGGTTGGCCCTGGAGACAACTCTCCCAGGTTAAGGCTATAGCCCAAACCTTTCCTCCAACCTTCTGTTTGGCTTCCGAAGCCATCTCTACAAAGATAAACTCATCATGTTCGACTGCCTTTACCTGAATCCTTTTTTATCACTACACTAGAAATGAAACTCTGGGTAGCACCGGGATCTATCAAAATACTAAGGGTCTGGTCAATGACGGTACCTGACATCTTGAGCATAGTTGACTGTTTCTCTTCCTGGCGTTTATTCACCAATGCATGAATCCGATGGTCTTTGCCTAAAACTCCCATGGTAGTGGGTCTAGCTGATCCAGATGCTCCGACCCCTTCCTCTGGGCAGTAATGCTGGTAATGTGGATCCCAATAGTCCAACGCACTGTCTTTGGTCTAGTATTTTTGGTACCCGAAGTAGGAGCTGAATTCTAACAATAAGGCCCAACTTGAACTTCTTGAACTTAATTTTCTGGGTAATTTAGTGTGGAGCATACCGAAATAGTTCCAAAATGGGCCTCATACTCAGGCACCATGCAACTTCCTAGTCTCAAGGTGTTGAACTCATTGTGATTATGCTCAATGAATTCCTCAGAAAGATACCTCTCCTGGAACCGTTCCATGAATAGTTCCCATGACACATCGTTGACGGCCATGTTCAAAAGTGGCAGGAGCGTCTTCCTCCATAGAAGAGAACTCCTCTTTAGTTGAAATACCACCATGTGGAACTTCATGCTGGAGGTCATAATCGCGAAGCGTGAAGCACAATTTCTTTCTCTACAACCATGCCTCGATGACACAACCATCCATGACACTCGTGGACTCGAGAAATAAACACTCTTGAGTTGTCGGTGGATTCTAACGGTACTAGCTCGGGCACGTTGTGGACCCTTAGGGGTATAGGTGTCCTTGCCTCATCTCAGTACCGAAGGTGAATCGAGGCCCCTTGACATTACCCAGAAGGGCCTTGCCATTCCATCATCATCCCTTACAAAAAGCGAATCTAGCCCAAGGACTTGCTCTTCCCCTAGGGCGTTCAACCCCGAGGGTGAGGAAACTTCTCAAGGCATCGCACCTCCTTACACGACACCATGTTGCAGACCTCTGAGGCGTCCTCTAAATGCGATCACCATATGGAAACATGAAAGTTTTTAATTAATGCAAGGGTTAATACTCAAAGGTTTACTACAGTGGAAAGCCTGGCGATCCATAGTCGCAGGGTTGAACCCACTCTAATACCATATGTAATGGCCCCGTCGTTAAGACTACAAGAGAAGCATAAAGTGCAATTTTTTTTTTTTGTTTTTAGGTAGGAAACCACGACGATAGTTAAACAATGCAACTTGACCACAGACACTACACATGCAGATCAGGTGACAGACAACAACGACTCAGCCTACTATCATATCAAGTAACTGGATGAAACATGCAATAATAAAAGGATGGATAAAATGACTACCCGCCCGACACCAACAAGATGACCAGTAGCTAGATACCTCTACGACACACACTACCAAACACAATGAGGCGTTTAAACCAATATCGAAAACCCTTACAACGAACAATGCCCACATTAGGAAGCACTGACTCAGGTTTGGTTTTTGTTTTCCTCACATCCATCAGGCGTGCAATGATCCCCTCATCAGGAATCATGCCTTCACGAGGCGATAGGCGTGACGGTAACCCTGGTGCAGCATAACACAACTAGACCAATAACCCAAGAAAAAATTTAATGCACTACGAGACCAAATTAATCGATAAGAAGACTAGAACCATGCACCCAAGAAACATGCTGACAAGGCACAAGACGACAACCTCACTTAAAATGTGCAAGCTTTTAAACAACTTTGCCACAACCATAACCCATTATTCGAGCAATTTATTTATTACCTTGGCAAGGAAACCATTCAATCTAAAGTGTCCAAGTTAAAGGACTGACATATAAGGCTGATAAATAATAAATGTTATATAATTACAATTAATCTAATGTTTTCCAAGTCATAATACTGATATAGGAACTGAATGACATATGTCATAATTGTAAGAGAGAAGTTATATAACACAGGTTTTTATTTACAACTCTAACCCCCAAGATTTAAAAGTGTGGAAGAGTAGAGCGATTTTACTAATAAAGGAGTGATATGTGTAACAGTCGTGGTTGGTCCCTTAATGTATTTTGAACTGAAGGATCCTAAAGTAACTTTGGTGGGTGATTGTGGAGATTGGGTTTAACTTTAAATTAAAACAGATACATTACTGCACTAGTGTTTTCAAGAAAATAAGAGTAGTTTAATAAAGGTAAGGGTGCAGCACCCAAATACAAATCAAAGAGTGAGAAAATAAAACCTTCCCCTACTCAGTTGGGCAACTAACAGTCGCGTAAGATCCTAGGTTAAATTTGATTTTCTACAAAGATAAGAAAGACAAATTTTTAATTGTATAAAACACAATACATCAAAATGCTTTGCAGAAGAGAATTTCTTGCTTGGATTTCCACCTGGATGACTTAATAACCCAAAATTTACACCGTGGCATTATTCTTAACTTTGTGATCGAGCATAATTTGAAGAACGAAGGCCTCCATTTACGATAGTTATAGAGTGCTAAGTATTAGGGTTACCCATTCCATTTTTGAGATTTCTATTATAACTATGAAATAGTTGTCTTAATAATAGGAAATACAGAGTTAGTTCTCCAATTGAAATATAATCAATCCGTCACAAAAAGATGCTCGACATTTTCATACCAAGTCGTTGTCTGTACCAATGTTTTTCTTCACAAGTGTAATTTAGGGAAAATGCCATCTAGAAATACGTGCAAAAATGCAACACGCTAAGGATATCACTATCTTAATTCCCAGTCATTCCTAGTAAAAATTCACAGTCATTCCTAGTAAAACAAATCGCAGTTATTCCCAGTAAAAATTCGCAGTCATTCCTAGAAAAACTTCACTGAACTATATACCTAACTTGCAGAGTAGATAGATGACACTGCTATCATTGAAATCTATCATGTGATTGCGGAGGTAAAATAACGCACTTGTTGTGTATTACATTATTTATAAAATTGTTGCGTTAAATTTCCCCAAAGGATCGCGGTCTAGATTGTTGTGGGTGGAGTATGTCTAACACGCAGATTAAACTATATCCTTATATAAAATACAATAATGTTAACATTGTTACAAGGGAAAAACTCTCTATGGCCAAGGGTAAACCACAACAGACAGGTATGACTACAGAAATCAACTCAATTCCAACATGTGCTATATAAACTAATGTGCAATACAAGGAATACACCTACCTTGATCCAATCATTTGATTTCGTTCCACCATTGAGAACTTTGACCCAAATCTTTACACCTACAAGAAGTTCTCAACAAACAAGTGATGCAAGTATATAGTGACAATACATAAAATGAGTTATCACATCAGATAACACAATCCATTAATAAACATTACAAACATTCCCATGGATAATAATCATATATTTTCAAGATATCGATAGGATGAGAAAGGAGTATTTCTATTAATAATTGATCAACAAAATTATCAACATTACAAAATTTTGTGTCAGCATGGTTTGAAACCAAGAAACCAAGTTCCTTCCAACTGGGTCTCCTCCACTTCAATCCTCCACCAAAGGCAAGCTCATAGCAAAGTGTTAATGAGGTCCTCTCAACAATAAGGAAAGATCTTGGGGATTGAACATTGTGTTTAGACTTGAGGGACAAAGGGATGCAGACTCAATATGAAGTAATTTATTCAAAGTAACTTTTCTCTCAAAGTTTAATGCTTTCTCCTCCTTTTCCATAGCTCGAAATTGTGCTCTTATAGCCTCCAAAATGCAACTGAAGGGTTGAGTTGGAATGTTTCTAGTATATGGAAGGCCAAAGATCAGAGATCTTCTGTTGTGGCATGGAAACCTGACCTCATTTTGTATTTTCTGGCACAAATCCCGATATACCCGAGTTGTAGTGAAGCATCAAGCATATACACACCTTGCAAAGAAGTTAGGGAGCATATATGTGGAAAAATATATATTTTGGCTCTGGATTTATCAAAAAAGGGGTTGATAAGTCTGCATAGGGAAATGGAAAAAGGCCCTATGTACAAGATAGGAATGGTGAGGCAAATATTGCTATAATAGATGCCCCCTAATGTGTGAGATCAAAGGAGTATCTACGATGGCCAAAATACATTATAAATAACCCATAAGTGCAGTGGTACAAAACCATCTGGACGAACTCAATTGCTCATTACATTATGCACTAAATTTGCATACATGGCTGCCAAGAATACAATGTATATCCATGTGGGAAATATACCAACAAATTTTCATGGTCATGAGTTGATCCGCCAGGATTTTTCGAATGACTTATGGTTGAGTTTTTATTTGCATGCATTAATTAACCATTGAGAAACTTAATGAAAGAATGAGAAAAGAAAAGGAATTATACAACCATTTACATATATGCAGATCTGAAATGCAATGAAAAACAACAAACCATAATACGCAGGTTGATAACGGAGTTCGGCATAACTTTGCCTACGTCTCCGGGCCTTTTCTCTGTGGGGGAGGCTTCTTTATTTCTGTTCGAAAGATCAATAGTACATCATTACAATGCTGAATGGCTTCAAGACTGATCTGTTCATGTTCACCTATATCTCTAGAACCATGTACAAAAAAACGACACGCGAAACAGACGTCCGGAACTCTCAGAAATGGTCCGACAACATCTCCTCCTCAACGGCTTCCCTGCCTCAAACTGGCTTTGACTTGGCTTCTCCTCAGCATCTCTGCTCTGAATTCTCTCAAAATCTACCCCCATGGCCTCAACATGGCCTTGGTTAAATAGTTGGGAAGGTAGTTGCCCATCTCCAACTTCCTCCAAGAAGTTAGGCTCAAAAACCACCCAATAACTCCCAATTACATTAATAATGGCTTAATTAATATTAAAAACCCAAAATTGGTTGAAACAAACCACTTTTAACTATATAATATAGTTATAAAGGCGTAAGCCCCTTTCATTCGGGCGCACACACCTTTTACACTGGTCATATGGCTTTCATGTGGCCACATGCTAGCCCTTGAGCTATGCGTGGGCCACCCCTGCTAGCTCCAGCACTCGGTCACATGGTACGTATATAAAAACCGTGGGTTATAACCCGTTACAAATCACGCGCATAACCGTTTATATTAGCACCATTTTCGGTGGTTGGGACTCCCGGTGACATTGCATATTCCAAAAGACCGTGGGTTTATTGTTTTAAAACCTCGTGCATAAATACACGCGCAACATTACAATGTATATAATCGGGGTCGGGGCTAAGCGCCGACCCCACCCCCCGCCATTATACACAAAATTTAAACTTAAATACATTTAAGCCCGTTTATAAAACAAGTCACAAACGGTGGTATAACGGTCGGGCATAGTGGTTAAGTCGTAGTCGGTGGGGAGGTCTGGGGTTCGAATCCCCCGGGCTCCAAAAAATTTTGACATAGCCCTCATTGACTAAAACCGGGGTGCCACGTGGTAGCCCGTGATTGGGCCACGTGGCACCCTTACATCCAACCGACGCATGCCACGTGTCAACCGATGATTCGTCCACGTCAACCAACCAGGATATGATGCGTGTCCATCATTGATTTGCCCACGTCATCTGCCACGTCAGCTCGCCATACAGTCCAGTCATCATGCCACATCATCCGTTGACGTCATCCGTGCCACGTCAATCGTCATACGATCCAGTCATTGTTGTGGGGTATTCTACCCTACGGACTAACAAGCTAGGGTTTTGAGCTTGTACGCAGATCATGACCCTTAAGATTTAACTTTTAACCTTCTACCCAAAATCTCAACCCCTTTTCTCATGCAAACATGGGAAGAATCGAC
>SNQJ01S0025451.1:191772-228183 GCA_010110895.2 Picea sitchensis
GCGGAGAGTTCTAGTTAACTGACCAAAAGCTTCTCGTTCCGTCGGCAACTTTCCGTTTTTTGTGATTCTGAAGGCACCCGCGGGATGTAGTGGGCCTACTAGCAGGGCCCCCACGGGCTGTAGTGGGCCTGCTTGCGGGGCCCGCAGGCTGTAGTGAGCCTGCTAGAGTTTTCTTTTTAAAAATGGAGTTTTTAGAAGAGTTGTTCAATAGTTTTTTGGCAAAGAAGGGATATGAGTTGGCCAGATGCCAGGTAAGCATGTGTGGTGCAATTTAGGGTTATAATAGTCATCTGCCACGTCACTTGCCGTACGATGATGACATCATCCACCATGTATATTGCTGATGTCATCCCGTGCCATGTGTCACCCTTCCAGTGGTGACACATGTCACCTCGGGATTGGTCCAACCGTACGCCCAAAACGCCAAATCTGCCTGACAGGTGTCGTCCCCTGGTGCTGCCATGTGTCACCTGTATGGACGCGCCACATGTCTCACGTACGAACGTGACACGTGTCCTGTACGTACCTGCCACATGTCTTGTACGGACTGTACAGACAGGTACAGTCAGCGTCCAAAAATTTTGCCTGTTTGGCTTGGCGGACATAATGCGATATCTTCTCCATACAGACTCCGTTTGACAAAGTAAATATACCACTGGAATCAGGAAGATGAGATGAACGCAATGGTGTTGGTTTCATTAGATTCCGAGCACTTTCATTTTTGAGCCTTTTTCAAGCTCTGTCAGGCTTTTAAATCCGATTTCGGATCATGAGTAGGCAAGTATAAATGTAGTGATATGCCAATCGATTTCATAGTCACGAACAAGGCCCAGTGAAACTAGTCTCAAAATCAATCTGAAGATATTTGTATACCATGAAGTACAATCTAATCTCCCATGATTGTTGAAGTCAAATAGGTACTGGTCCAATGAAATGGAAGCAACAGCTCAGGAAATATGCGTCCACAAAGTGAAGTATTCAAGTCTTCAATACAATCTGCCAATGGTGCAAGTCTACATCATGTGAATAAAAGAGTTGAGGTCGAACACGATGAGACATCATTTGATTACTAGTCATTGAGGTATACCGTTAACAAACGCGAGACAACCTACCAATGATGAAAGTAGGTATCAAGGCACTGAGTACATCTCTACAAATGTGAATAAAGGAGATGGTGTCGAACACTTGAGAGATCCATTGATCAGGATACATTGATGTATTCCCATCTATCAATGGCAAGACAACCTGCCACTAATGACTACAAGCCTCAAGGTACTCATAAAACTCTAGGTCTCATATGCAGAATACATGAGCTGAAGTCGATGGAAAGAAACCCTCTGAAAGAAGAGCATTAAGGAATATCTCATCAGTCAGCATGAGGAACAAAGTAGGAGCTTCATGATTTGGTGGAGATCGAACGAAGAACATGTTCATGAACCAATGACCCTGTGCATCTTTCGCGTGTTCCAAATGCAAGAGGTACATGAAAAAGACCCTATGAATAACAACCAATGATAAAAATTGCTGACAAAGGTGAGGAAACCACCAATAAGGATAATTTCATCCAAGAAACTGCATGAATCCCAAAGTGTGAATATATGTCTTGTCGTTGAACATAAGGGAATCCACCCAGTCAATGACCCATGATGAAATGTCGATTGATGGGTTCAAGGTGACCTACCAATGATGAAAGTAGGGCCACAGTGCATCATAAGACCAAAGTATCATGTGATTCTGAGACAAACTAAGGGTATGACCGACATGCAAAGTCAATATTTATGAGGAGTGGTTGACACAGGTTGATAGAATTCCTTTGAACAAGAGAATGAGACACACAGTGGACTCCGACAACATAGAATTAATGATGTGACAACTAGATGCATGAGACATCCATAATAATCTCCATAGTGACTGGAAGATTAACCAGTTGATAGAGAAAATTATGTAATGAGATTAGCTTCCTAAGGCCATGCTAAGCCCAAAATTATGATGACGCAAGGACTCAATAACTTTGTGCTCTGTTCAAAGGAGACACGACTGCTACCAATTACAATATAGTACTCCCTTCTCGCCCGTCTTTTTTCTCTTTTTCATAAAAAGTGAATGCTATGATAAAGAGGAGGGAATGAGTGTCAAAAGTAAGCAAAAGTAGTTCCAGCAGTGGAACGTACCTATGCTCAATGAAAGGAAATGCATGCAGGAGATGGACACTCGGGGTGATGTTCCCTCCAGGGTATAGGGTGTCAAATTGCGAAGGATATAAACAAGGCCCTGCTTGGTTGAGGATGCAAACTACTTGGGCCATGGTTTATAACGCAAAGTGAGAACCGGATAAAAGCTCAATACTGCAAGCAAGGGCATGAGATGCATTCACAATTTAATGCCAAAAAATTTCCTTTTTTATATCTTTTAGTCTACTTGGTGTGAAAAAGGGGTAAACTTATGCCAAATAGACATCTTTTCAAATCCAATTTATGGGTGTGAAAAAGACAAGTTCACTGGGCGGTCTTTTCCATTTTTGATAGCGAGTCGGAAAAGAGATTAACTAAGACTCATGATCTTTCAAATCCAATTTTAACGAATGTGAAAGGGACAAATCACTCGCCGATCTTTTCAATTTTTAATAATGATTCGGAAAAGAGATTAAATAAGACTCATTTTTTGGCAATCTGCGGGTAATAAGGTCGTGTGTGCATGATTGAGAAATGAGGCTCATTGTAAAGTCATGTATCAAATTCTAATGGACTCCTAGTCCTAAGGAAAAATCTCAACATGGGATCTGAATGACAAAGAGGTTCTAACTAGGGTACACATGTTTGGTAAGTCTCTAACATTTATTAACGATGTTATGATAGCAGATGGAGGTTAATGCGTCGCAATAAATGGGTTCGTACCTAAGGCGTAAAATGTGGTAATTGAAGGATAATGAAAAATTGCATGATGTAGTGAATACCTATCCTATATTCTATGTATGAATATACATACCTAAGGATATGAATGACCAACCATGACATTGAAATCTGTAAGAAAATTGAGTCGAAACTACAAAAACCAGCTTAAAACCATTTTTGAATTAGTCCATTAGACAAAATAATAGCATAAAACTATATCAAATGGGTAAAAATGTTTTATAAATAGTAATAAAATCAAAATTTACTATGTCATTTTCATTTTCACCCAAAATAGTGCAATTTGGACTAACATACCTCCAGAATTCAAATGGTGATTGCAGGAGAAATAGGCAATGGAATCGCACMCCGTCTAGACCAAGTAACTCTTCATCCCATCCTCTTCCAATTCAATGGTTTACAATTTTGAATTAGGCTCCATTTTTTTAGTTTTTAAGGGCACAAATTGATTTTTTCGGTATACGCAGGTTTCTACTAATATGTAGCATATACGACCAGATATACGCCTCTGTGTGAACTATAGGGAGTGTATATCAGGCCCTACCCATGACTGTTCTTGGATAACCCATGTATACTTGCGCAAAATGGAAAAAAATAAGTTTCTAACTGAAAAATTGATTTGTTTTTTGCAAGATGGTGTTGGAGTGGAGGGAGAGAGAGCATGAAGAGGTAGATACAACAGTGGATGGGGATCCATTGGCTCAAGAGGCATTAAAAATATGTGGTATATACAAGTTTTGGGCTCTCAAAGAAATGAGATCCCAAGTGAGGTTATTGGAAATGTTGGTGGTCTATTGGGATCCAGATAGCGAGATATTTATCCTTGATGGACAACCATTAAGGATCAAAGTAGAGGACATCTACTTCTTGACATGACTTTCATTCTGAGGAGAAGTCGTGGACCTCCAGTGACACGGGGTTGGAAGTGGGATGAAGGTTGAAGAATACATCGAGGCCCGCTGTGTTGCAGGGACTCCCATGGTGGGAAGTCAAATCCCTATCTGGGCTATAGGTAACCTCAGCCTGAATATTATTGTGCTCATGCTTACCAGGATCATAGGGCCAGCCTCGCTGCATCAAGCATCAAGACCACTTATGTTTTACACACTGGAGTGTGTGATACCTACCATGTATGATTGGTGTACCTCACTGTTGACTAATATGAAAGTTCAGCTAATAGAGTGCAAGCAGGGAGCAAAGCGAAAATTCAGGTTTTCCTCTATCCTTTGTAGCTTATTTTTTGAGTGGATCCCAAGCTTAGGACCTAGAGTGGAGATAATTCGTAGAGGGCCACGTGATCCAACTATGGCATGATGGATCGAGGTCATGAGACGACAGGGGGGAGGTAGGGTGGCGACACCCTACAACGATGATTTTTTCTTCTGGTGGAGGAGACAAATTATAGCTCTGGACAACTATACCTATGTAGGAATTGATTTCAGAGGTGATCCTGATATGTTGCTTCCACCAAGAGCCACCTATGGCGCCATACGTAAACAATATTTTTTATATATTTCATTTTTTGTATTTTTGTATTTAAAAGAACAAAAATATTTTTTGGATGGTGTTTTTAAATATTAACTTGATACTTGTGTGGTTGCAGACATGGGTCCACAATGGCCACATGGATTCCTACAACATAGATGGAGGCACCAGGGAGATGAGGTAGTGGGAGGAGAGACAGAGATAGTCCTTCAGAATGTGCAGGGCAACCTGTCGCATTTGACACAGAGGATTCCTATGGGTTAGGTGGAGGATCTACTTGAAGCCATGCATAGGCAGGTTGTCAGTGTACCTAGAGCATGGGTACGACTCTTCTGGTGTCTCACCAAAGCCATGGTTTTCTATCATGAGACTCATATGGCACCATAGGTGTAGATGTCATGGGACATGTATATCAGCTGTATATGTATTTTTGAGGGGTTTAGCCCCAATTTTGTAATATAAAACACCATAGTTTTTGGAAATATATAAAGAGGGATCTTTGGCTGTACTTATATCTTAGAATGTGTACATTGATTTAATGGTTTTCTTTGCTTTATTAATGTGACAAATGCCAATTCAAAACATAATTAGCATAGGCATCAGATACATGATTAGAACTTCTAGGAATGTGAAAGTATGTAATAAAATCAAATTGTTGTTCTAAAAGATGTACCCATAGGAATCGACGGAGTAACGTCAGATAATGCACATGGTAACGACCGTTCAACTGACATATGACTAACTAAGAATCTAGGCGCACCTCTATAGAGAAAATACCATGTGAGATAGCATCGCGCAATAATTCTATGAAAACGCTGTATTCGGCCACATTATTCGTGGATAGCCTAGGCAAACGTCACCTGAAGACACCAGCAGACCCTTGGGTGAGTAAATCACCCAAGCGACAAAAGATAATTTTCGTGTATGATGACTGGCTCCATCAGTGAATCCTATGTAGACCAAAGATTCTGTTGACATCTGCCAACAAGAGGGAAAACTCGATAAGCAAGAAAGAAAAAAAGGGGGGAAAGGTGTATATGCACTAAATTTACATTAGTATACAAAGGGTTTCTCTCAAGCCCAGGGCTCAAGCGTAATAATTTTTTAAGTAGAGCCCATTTTTGGGCTCAGCCAATTTATTCCCTTCATAATCTTCCAACTCATAGGCTCCTTTTTCTAGAACATGTCGCACGATATAAGGACCGTGCCACATGGGTTTAAACTTACCTGCCCCTAACAGTTCTTTGGATTGGTCATACAAGAGGACCAAGTCACCCTCATCATACAACTAGGACAGACAGACTTATCATACTGAACCTTGACACATTTCTTGTTTGTCTCGATATCCGTAAAGGCATCCCGACGTTTCTCGTCAAGACTCTCTAGGTGTACAAGGTGTTGCTCTAAATCCAAAGTGTCAGGTAGGAGCTCAATTACCAATTTGAGAGAAGGGATTTCGCATTCAACGAGAAGTATCGACTCCACATTGTTTACTAACTGAAAAGGAGAAAAACCGGTGGCAGTCTTAATCGAGGTTCGCTATGCCCAAAGTGTGAGATATAACATGATGTGCCAGTTGGAATTGCTCCAACTGATAGTTTTTTACAAGATGGTCTTGAGAGACTTATTGACAGCCTCTATTTGCCCATTTTCCTGGGGGTAATAAGGAGGCGAGTGATTGTGTTTAAACCCCATCTTAGATGCTAGTTCTATCATCATTTCATTTTGAAAGTGACTACCATGATCAGTGACAATCTCACTCGAGATACCGAACTGGGCGATAATTTGGTTGAATACAAAAAAAATTGCAGTCTTCCCATTGGATTTCATGGTAGGCATCACTTCGGTCCACTTGGTGAAGTAGTCAACAGCCACGATAATGTGTTGATTCCCCCTAGCTGAAGATGGGTTACAATCAACGAAATCTACTCCCCACTTGGTGAAGGGACCGATGGTAATGAATGGGTGAAGAGGGGTTGGGTGCGAGTGCATTTTTCAAGTGAACACCTGGCAGGGGTGACACTTATTAACTGCTTCAATATAGTCTTTAAAGATGGTGGGCCAGAAGTAACTGACTCAAAAGATTTTTTGGCCTATTGCAAGCCCGGATAGATGACCACCACAAGCCCCTTTGTGGCAATCATTAAGGACTAACTCATCTTTCTCGTGAGTTAAGAAACGACGTAAGATACTATCTATTCCTCGACGATACAAAGTGTCGCCAACAATTGTATACTTTTTGGCTTGGTATCTAACATGCCATCGATCATCTTGTGAGAGATGTTGAGAAAAATTCAAGGTTTGAATATATAAAACAATATATCCATACCAGGGGTTAGACAACGAGACGAAGAAAATGTGTTCATCGGTGAACGAATCGACATGAATAACATCTTCATCTAATAATGGGAAATCGAATATTAACTCTGCAAAAACTAGTGATTTCTTGGACTTGGTTGAAGCAAAGTCAAGATCAAATTCTTATAAGATGGCGATCCATTTATTATATTTTCCACCTATGATATGTCTAGTGAGGATGTATTGAAATGGGTTAACATCGGAAACCACAGTAGTTTTGAAAAGAAATATATAGTGTCATAAACGTTGGACTGCATGGGCAACATCCAAAGCTAGATTTTCAACGTGCGAGTAATTACGTTTAGGACCGACTAAATTTCAATTGAAATAGTAGATGACGTTCTCATGGAGCTCATCATCCTCCTGAACTAGAACCATACCAATGGTATCTTCAGACGCGGTGATATACAACAAGTAATCTCTATTGTAATCAGTATATTTCAACAGAGTGGCCGATACCAAGGATTTCTTTAAAGCATCAAAAGACTAATGTGCTCACTCATCCCAGATAAATGAGGTGCCTTTCTTCAATAGGCACATGAAACCCTTAGTGATATTGGCATAATTCACAATAAACCGACGCAAAAAGTTAGCTTTCCCCTGTAAACCTTGAAGTTGTCTAATCGTGCACGGGGGAGGTAACTGAAGAATTGCCTCAACCTTAAGTGGATCTACCATGATCCCTGTCTTGGAGACTAAGAATCCTAAGAGATGGCCAGATCTAACGCAAAAGATGAATTTATGAGGATTGAGTCAGATTCTATAGTAGAGGCATCTTTCAAAAACTAGTCGAAGGTGCGTAGCATGATCCACTCTCTTGTGAGAGTGAGCGGCAAGATCATCGAGGTCAGCTTCGACTATGTGTTTGAGATCATGAAAATCAAAAGTCATGGCTCTTTGGAAGGTTGCTCCAGCGTTTTTCAGGTCGAAAGACATTTTCTGGTATGAAAATGTGCCCCAAGGACATATGAATGTCGTCTTATGTTGGTCTTTGAGTTTGATCTGGATTTGGTTATGCCTAAAAATCTGTCCATTAAAGAAAATATTTCTCTTCCCGCACACTCATTGAGAATATGATCAATGAAAGGCATGGGGAAGTTATCTTTAGGACAGGACCTATTCAGGTTGCGAAAGTCCATACACACATGGATGGTTCCTTGATTTTTATTCATGGGAATGGGGTTGGATACCCATTCAGTCAAGGGAACCAGGTAGATAAAGCTGACATTAAGTAGCTTCTCTACCTATGCCTTAATAGTGGGGGCCTTCCTAGGATTAACAACTCTAAGATGTTGTCGAATGGGTTTAGCATCCGGGTAAGTCCTAATCTCATGTTTGAAAATATGGGGGTCGATCCCTGGCATCTCTTCATATGACCAAGCGAATACGTCTCAAAATTCTTTGAAGAGGTTGGTGTAGATCATAATCTCTTATGGTGAACAATATGCACTTATGTTTACATTTTTCGATCTTGCCAGGGGTACGAGAGATATCAATCTAGATGTTAGGAGAAATACTCGCCATATTCCCTTCAGCATAAATGGCATGCGTATCAAGTGGAATTATGGCGTGACCAACTATCTCACTCAGGGTAGATCTAAAATCATCTTGCTCAATTATTTCAAGACTTGGGAGAAAATAAGATATATGATTCATATCTTCCCAAGGTCTCTCGAAAACATTCATGGCTTCAAGGATGGCTTTGTCCAAAGGAAAAGTCTCATCGAAGAAATTATGTGAACAAGATAACGAAGTGGCCCACACAGGCCTAAGAACTAGATCCTCCTCGACCGTTTGCGAGGGAACAAGATCATGATCGGCAGAAGAGTCAAGGATAGCTTGATATGCAATCTATGCTTCTGATAGTGGCATAGCCATGCTAGCATGTGACTGACCTTAAATCGATGAAGTCAGAGAAGGTAGGTTTCAAAGGTCACTAGAATAAGAAGTGCAGAAAGAGATGGACTTCTCTACTGAAGCGAGTGTATTGGACATGGCGTAAAAGTGGTGAGTCGGTGCTGAGAAGTCGAAAGTACCCATGAGGGAAGAATACATTCCGACACTGATATTCTAAGTTTTCAACTAAGAATTGTCGACCACAGGGATCGATTGTCCAACAGATGCGTTAGAGCTAGAGTACACAAAGGATAACTGGTTGATCGTCACAATATCCCTCTGATGAGGAAAACAATGCGTGTAGAAAAAAGATGATACGACGACGACCATATCATAAGTCCAATTGCGACCTAGTAACAGGTTATAATCGAGAAGTGAATCAAATACCTCTACTTCCACCTCTGTCGTCTTCCCACCTAACTGGACTAGAAAGGAGGGGAGAATACCATGAGGGTGGAAGGAATGATCATCGATTGCGGTCAACATGGTAAATGACTTTGAAAGGGTTGGAGAACCAACAAATTTCCAACAGAGTAAGGACATCACGCAAGTGGTATCACCTTCATCAACAACCACTCGTTTTATGGTATATTTAGAATACTCCACGTGGATTTGGAAAGCCACATGGTAGGGTAAGCGAGGTTTCACATTCGTGACATAAAACTTGATGATATTCAAGCCATTAGGTTCTAGAGCTCCTAAGGCAGAGAGTAATGCATTCCTCTGTGATGGACACATCTGGAGTACCTCCAAAGAAGACATTGCGCAAGGTGTTTGTCTTAGATCCTCAACAATAGAGTAGTTCTAGGTAGCTCTAGCATTACGGTTATGGGTAGAGCACTTGAATACACCTTTCGAAATACGAGGCGGTGGCTCTAGTTTCTTGATCTATAAATTCATCTTTGGGGGTGGAGGAGGAGATTCTAGGATGGTACTAGCTTTTGAAGAGATGTAATATTGAGAGCGAGTGGCTATATCGATTTTTGCGTCGACCATATTGATACAAACACGGTCACCATCTTGTCGTGGTGGGTTTTGACTCCGACCAAGCGCATTTTCGGCGTTTGAAGAAATCGAGGCTAAGTGTTGGTTGTGAGGAAAAGGATTCGTTAGCACAGTGGGTGGAATATTTAAAATCCTCGCAACCTCCACAAGTTTGGGGCATAAGTGTGTAAGGTGATCATCAGTACAAAGTTTACAAGGAAACTTAACCTTACACTTTTCTTTCTTTCCCTCTCTAGCATTATCATTTTGTTTTCCATTATTATCCTTGTCTTTGGGTTTATTCTTCCCACCTCTATGATTATTTTGACCTTTCCGTTTATTCCCATCTGGTTACTGGTCACCATTTGGGTTTTTCAACAACTGCACGGAATGTACATCCGTCAATTGGGTGGGTTTGGAGGATCCATATGAAGATGTTCCTTCGGCAGACTTCGTTGTCGAGTCTGTGGACTTTACATTGGTGGACCCCACAATTCCATTGACATGGGGCCCAAGAATCTGTCTAGGATTATGACTCAACCACAGTGTGTCAGGAAGAAGGTGGTATAACATCCCAGACTGAGCATAGATCAAATCAAATTGCTGGGCTCTAAAAATGGCCTCTTCCTCGTTGAAGACCCCGGAGGTAGCAACGTTCTTTTAAATAGGAGTGTGTAAAGACTTTAAAAACCATTCTAAAAGAAAGTTTGGGCGTATGGGAGTCTTAACTAACCATTTTTGCCTACGCCATTCCTCTATATGGTCTGAAATATGAGTGTCGGTACCCTGGCGTAAATTTGAAAAAAGTTCAAGGCCATCATCATAACGAACAGGTAGTTGAAAATGGTTAAGAAAGTCTAGCACTAATTGTTGAAAAGACCCATATGTCCCCCTCGGTAGCTAAATATACCATTTTGACGCAATCCCGGTAAGAGTGCACTGAAACAATCGTAATATAATAGAATCGTGATTCAAAGAATTCGATGAGCACTAGAGGTGAAAAGTAGTGATGTGATCACCAGGTCCCTCGCCATTATTACCCTCAAACTTTGGAATGTTTGATGGAATCTTGGTGGGGACAGGGGGCCATGTGGGATCATGACTCACTGGGTCATTGATTATTTTAGAAAAATCTGGCAGATTAAGTGTGGCCAGAAAGGGAATAAGGGGTTGTGACACCTGACCCCATCCTCCCACAAAATACTGAGTATTAGAAGATACGTTCCATCAATGATTCTGGTGAGGACCAGAACCTTGTCCAGAATTAAAATACCCTCCTCAGGGTAGATTCATGAAATATGGATTGGGCATCATTTTAGCAGGAATGTTCTGATAAGGGTTATGAAAATTGCCCCGAGTTGGATTAGCTCCAAACTGAGGGTTGTTAAAAATTCCCCCAACTGGATTAGATCTAGGTTGGCAGGTGCCCAAGACATAAGACTGGCCTCCTCCAGGTGGGAATTTGGAGGATTGAAGTGGATTCGTTATGCCAAAAGTATTGGTCGAATTTGACACCAAGGGGATAGGGATATAGGGTGGAACTTGTCTGCCAGCTTGGTTGTTCCATCCAGCCGTAGAAGGATTAGACCCGAGGTTAAGGAAGGGGACACTTCCTACATTAGGATTTTCTTGGGGAACATGAGAGATACCAAATGGAAAAGGAGTGTAAGGAGGTGTAGCTCCCCCAAGTCCAAGGCTAGCGTTATGGCCAGCAACTGGGATGGCAGTCGAAAACTACGAAGTGAAACTTGGTATACCATAAGAAAATGGACAAGTAGCGATGGGGATGGTCTGAAAATTGTAACTCGGTGAATGGACAAAACCCCCAAAAGGGTTAGAGGCAAGATATGAAGCATTGACTATGGGCCAAGCCATAGTACTAGTGTAGGCCTCCGACACTGCAACTGTAGTGCCTGCAGGTGTCAAAGGAATGCAATTAACTATAGTGGGATTGGGAGTTGATGAACTCCCATTGTTCTGAAGACTAGACTCAGTACTCATCCTTGTGGAATCACAAGTCTAAAAAGTGGATGTGTGTGTACCACTCCCGATAACTCTACGCCTTTTAGAAGGAAATAGATCGAAAATCGCTGGTAACTGTAAAAACCGACAGGACCTGCGAGGAAGCTGGTGCAACTCCATGACGACTTATGAATCTCAACTAATAGAAAGATATTCTAAGGCCAACTAGTAATCAAAGAGCATACCAAAAAGTCAAATGACCAATATGCATGCAAATGGGCTAAAGTGGCTGAGTGACCTCCCTCGCTAAAGAAGGTATGCCTCATCTAGGAGGGACCTGAGACTCCCTACTAAATTTTGGAGGTAACAAAATCAATTATAAGGGCACTTGTAGGCTTAAAAACGAGTCATTCAGATTCCCCCAGAGAGGTAATCTTCCATAAAGGTTGTGTGTTGTCCGACCCCTATCTGACTCAGGATATAAGAAGAATAACCCCTGCATGTAACCTATGAGAAACATAAGTCAAGAAACTAATCAACCATTTTATAGCCAATGCACAGGTGAATAGTTGTAAGTCTGGATTACCATATGGGTAGGGTAGCAAAGCCCGAAACCTTGAAAGTATCGCCTCTCATAGAGGTATGGATACTAGCAATATCCCCAAATACGAATAAATCCACATAAATATCTCTGACGCTAGGTGAGTATCCAGGGGTTATCCCTTCAACAAACTTCACGTGACCTCGTGATTAACTCCAATGTGAGTGGATCCTCCTAATATTACCAATTATACAATGGATTTCTCAACTCTCTATCTCAGACACATATGTTGATTTAATTGCCTTGGGGAAGTTTAGTCACAAAATCCTATTCCAAGGCACTAAATCCTAGGCTAGTTTGTGCACCCTAAACAATAAAATCGTTACTAATCAATTTTAGTTTAAAGCGTAAATTTTAATGGTCGTGATTACTCAAAAAGGTATGGAAATGAAACTCATGGTGTTATGACTCTGCATGAAAATAAAAATAGATATAATGCAAAGCCTAACTTTAACTTTTCAGTGAATGATATGCTAAATAAAAATAGTGCAATCTTCAATTTTAACTCTGCAACTTAGAAGTAAAATTCAATCTTTCGCTAAATGTGCTAAGCTAATGATAAAGGTTCCAAGACAAAAATACCAACCAATGAGAAATACCTGTTTTTTTTGTATTTTCTATGTATTAAAAAGAAAATGCATGAACTGATAAGTGACTTGATATATAACTTCTACTGTGTATAAAAGGAATCACTCGAGCATAATACCAAGAAGCTAAGCAAACATCCCAACTACCAAGGACAAATAAAAAATGGAAAACAAAGAGAAAGACGCCGCCAAAAAGATTCAACTCCAAATAGGTTTCCTACCATCCCAGATAATCGCAACAGGCACCACAAAGACCTAAGAAGGCTTAGTGATCCTCAAAACCTACCCAACAGTCATTAAACCAAGCAAGAAAGCAAGGGGAAGTGATATAAGCGACTGTTCAAGAGAAAAGGGCGTATATACGCTTCTTGCAGTGGGACAACAAGTGTGTATACGTGGTTGTCAGGGAAAAAAAGACGTATATCTTTTAAAACAAGGCTAGGCAAGGGTAAAAGTCTGAAAAACTCAGACCCAGAGTGAACAGACTCTATCCAACATTGATACGACAAGAAACACAAAGGAAAAAGAGAAATCTAAGAAGAAAAAGTACTTCAATCCTCAGAAGGAAGATCTATCCCCAATGGAGTCGCCATTTTTGTTACGAGGGAAAAAATCTCTATGGCCAAGGGTAAACCACAACGTACAGGTATGATTGCAGAAATCAACTCAATTCCAACATGTGTTATATAAACTAATGTGCAATACGAGGAAGAAGCCTACCTCGATCCAATCGTTTGGTGTCGTTCCACCATTGAGCACTTTGACCCAAAGCTTTACACCTGGAAGAATTTCTCAACAAACAAGTGATGCAAGTATATAGTGACAATATATAAAATGAGTTAGCACATCAGATAGCACAATCCATTAATAAACATTACAAACATGCCCATGGATAATAATCATATATTTGCAAGATATCAATAAGATGGGAAAGGAGTATTTCTATTAATAATTGATCAACAAAAGTATCAACATTACAGACTTCTGTGTCGGCACGATTCGAAACCAAGAAACCAAGTTCCTTCCAACTGGGTCTCCACCACTTCAATCCTCGACCAAAGGAAATCTCATAGAAAAGAGGCAATGGGGTCCTCTCAACAATAAGGAAAGAGCTTGGGGGCTGAACATTGTGTTCAGAATTGAGGGACAAAGGGATGCAGACTCAATATGAAGTAATTTCTCCAGAGTAATTTTTCTCTCAAAGTTGAATGCTTTCTTCTCCTTTTCCATAGCTCAAAATTGTGCTCTTATAGCCTCCAAAATGCAACTGAAGGGCCGAGTCAGAACATTTCTAGTATATGGAAGGCCAAAGATCAGAGATCTTCTATCATGACATGGAAACTCGACCTCATTTTGTATTTTCTGGAACAAATCCCAATATATGTGAGATGTAGTGAAGAAGAAAGCGTATACATACCTTACAAAGCAGCTAGGGAGTGTATATGTGGAAAAATATATATTTTGGCTTTGTATTTATCAAAAAAGGGGTTGATAAGTCTAGATATGGAAATGGAAAAAGACCCTCTGTGCAAGATAGCAATGGTGAGGCAAATATTGCTATAACAAACACTCTCTGTAAAATACGAACGTTATTATTCGTTGTAAAACACGAGAACCCTATCAACAAGTATTCAAACACAATCACAAATTTACAACTAAAATCAGAGTCCATAAGGTTCAAATTGCAGTCAATATTACAATGAAATCGTGGTCAATAATATTTAAATTCATTGGGGTTAACATCACAATTGTTTGTTGTCTTTCAAATATGAAAAAGAATCGAACGATGGTTATGATGTATATATCTTCAGCGCTTCCAATCCAATAATGTATATAAATCCTTACAATAATTTCTCCGCCCAGTATCTGTATAGATCTAAACATTATAATGTTGTCTAATAAATCTATGAAATTCACAGACACCCAATATATAAAAACAATACAACGATTTAATTTGGCAGTATAAATACAGTGTAAAGGTTGTCAATTCAGTGTCAACAAAGTCTCAATTCGTCTTCTAATATTAAAGTGCAGAGGTATAAAAATAATGCAGAGAAAATTGTCATCAAATAAAACAAAACGCAGATTTAAGTTGCAAGGGAGGTATTACAATGCAGAGTTAAAAATTTCGTGGTTGAGGGTGTTGAAATGCAGAAAACACTAAAAACAATTTTCAGATGACGAGAACTATTAGGACACAAAGGCGATATAACATGCAGAGACCAAAACAAGGCAGATATCAAGGCGCATAGGATATGAATCAATTTGTGGGGGAAAGATAAACCATACGTAGAGGTAATCAAACGATAGAAGACACAATGACCATCAATCAACCCAGAAAAATCAACAGGGGTAGATGGTTGGGTAGAAGCATCCTTTGTTCATCATCCACGCACATAAAAGGAGAGCATTATGATCTATAGGTCTATTATCACCGAAGTGACGACTATCAATCCAGCTCCTGGTCAACTACTTAGGAAAGGACTAATGAGCTAGGGACGAGGGCGAAGTAAGAAACACAAAATCATCATCAAATCAATAAAAACAATGGGCGGTCACAACATGCAGGGATCGAAAGCCAAGGGAATCAATCAAGAACGAGCTTAGGGCTATGGGGAATTAGGTTATCAATTAAAATTCTAGGTCAAACATTGTCTTTACCAAATTAAAATATAGAATTGAAAGTGTGAGGTATAATAAGAATCTACCATGCAGAATCAAGTAAGCGTACCATAGCCCAAGTCATCGACTCTGAGTTATTGTCCCACGCACTCCATGGAGCTATTGCTTTCCGATCGATGAGACTTCACCGGTACCTCCCAGCCAACGCTAGGGGTACTCGTCTTCCCCTTTAGCCCCCCGAGTTGCAAAGGGGCCATAGACACTGAACCAGAGATCAAATAGCTCCCAGCTCACCTTGTAAGGCCAAGCTACCACTCCTCCCCGAGCTGGGTATCCCAACTCCCACAAGCTAAGTCAGTCAAGTTTGAAATTATGCAGTGTAACTTTATGCATCATAGAAGAGATCCATCATCCTCCTCCTCCCTCCTTTATATAGAGTTTCTAGGTCATTAACTTTCCTAAAATCCCATTTAATTTATTGTTCAATAATTTAATTCATAAAAATCCTCCCCGTATATGTGTCACCCATCCCCTTCATTGCACCATAAATTAATTTCATTAATTAATCAATTACTCCTACTTTCCTCACCCTCATAAAAGCATTCCTAGAATCGCTCCTAGGTGTCCTCATATTCCATTACACATTTTAAGGACTTACCCCCTTACTAATTTACTAGTTGAGTTTAATTTAGAAATTTCTTAAATGCTAGATACCTTACTAAGTTAGTCTTTCTTCTTTTTCCTTGTGTTTCCCACTTTTTCCTAGTTTCCTAATTCTTTTAAATTTCCCTCTTTCCCTTTTCATTTAAAACTCAAATTTTCATGTGTAGATAATTACCCCTTTTTTCCCTTTTCCTTTTTAATTAGCATGTGTAACAAAACAATTATTTCCCCCTTTTCTCCCTTTTTAAATTTTATTCCCCCAAAAGATTTTTATAAATTAATTGAATTGATTACCCCCTTCTCACAATATTAATGATGATTATGATTATTATTTATTTATTTTTATTTTTATTTTTATATAAAGATATATTTTTATTTTTATCACAAGTATCACTTAGACCTAGACTTTATTTTCCTAGGTTGGGCAACATTTTATTAGGGAAATTGTTTTAAATATTTCTCAACACATTATTCGTTCTAAGGCCATATAGGTTTATTCATTTATTATTTAAAAACGCGATGTGCCCTTTAGGACGCACTAGGTGTTCCAAGGGTTCCACTCGCCTCATTCTATTTCTCTTGCGCGACGTGCCCTTCAGGACGCACTACATGCTCCAAGGGCTCCACTCGCCTATTTTTATTTTTCTTGCATGACGTGCCCTTCAGGATGCACTACGGATCCAAGGGTTCCACTCGCCTCTTTCAGTTTTTCTTGCACGACATGCCCTTCAGGATGCACTACATGCTCCAAGGGTGCCACCCGCCTCTTGACTGGCTTGGTAGACATCAAAAACCCCAGGAGTCAATACTCCGCTAGGTGATCTTGTGGGAGACTAAGGACCTCTAAGGAATAAGTTCCCTGCCTTATTGCACGCCCCTTAGAATCATCGTAAGCGACTGTCGCACTATTCCATCACGACACTGTGGGTGTTATTGAACTAGGTAGTTGTTAACCTATAGTTCGATCCACGAGGGGAGTGCTAGTAGGTTGTGGCAGGGTTGCTGTCCACACCTCTCCCTCAACGTCTCTGGTAGTCGTGCGTGACCCCTCTACTCCCCATGTGAGTCTGGTCGACAAGCTATTGTCAGCCTACATCATCAACGAATCATGTCATAAATAACATCCCTAATCATATCATATTATCAGATGCACAAATGTCATATATAAACAACAATCAAACCCAATAGCCCACTCCTTGACTTAATCCAGAGTCCAAGGGGTTTCATTGATGCCTCTACATCCTCGAGGTCCAAAATCCTACACACTCAAGAGAACTGAGTCAATAGAACCTATCTAAGTCAATACAACAAAATAACATATAATCACATCCATAATGCCTCATAATCATAGTCAACGACCATTAGTATAATAATCCAGAGCAGTTGCAAGAAAGTGTACTCAAGGAATAAGTTCACACAGTGCAAAAGAGAGGGATGTTAAAAGAGAGATGATAAATATAAAACCACATTCACTACTTGTCGGGGAACCTTTGCATATGAAAGAATCCATTTTGGTCTAATAAATGCAGGTGTTACTTTTCAGAGGGTTATGCAAATATATTTTGATCATCTTATTGGTAAGATTATTCAAATTTTTCTTGATGATTTGACTGTCTATTCCAGAAACCAACAAGATCATTTTGATCATCTTTTAGAAAATCTATTGAATTTTTTTTCCATTATATCTTAGGAAAGCACACACAGGTAAAAGTCCATTTTCTTGCTCGTAAATTTTTTCTTTTTCAAACAAATATTTCAGGAAAAATTTCACATTGGCTTGCTAAGATATAAGAAAATGATTTCACGATAATAACTTCTCACACAATCAAGGGACAATATCTAGACTTGCACCTGTATCAACACCCTGAATCAATTGTTTCTTCTGAAATTGTTGAGGATGCTTTGTCTGCACTTTTTCATGTCAAATATAAAAATATTGATTTAGCAGAACATCCTTGGTACAAGGAAATCATTTATTATTTGGAATTTCAAAAATGTCTTGATAATATTGAATACCATCAACACAAAAGAGTTCATATTGAAGCCTCCAAATATCTAATCTTATGTAATTCTATTTTTCACATAACTGTTGATGGATTTTTGTTACGTTGTGTAGACAATACATCATCCCAAAAGTTATAAAAGAAAATTCATGGATCAACAAATTTTGTTGGGTCCTTCGTTTTGTTGTTAGAAGTTATGCAAGGAATGCTATAGTCCTAATTTTGGTAAACAAAATTTGTGTAAGTTACAGAGGATATGTACTACCGAATGAAGAAAGAAACCGAAAATGATTGGAAGGACAACGCAACACCGACCTGAAGAAAGAAGTTACAACAAGAACAAGAAAAAAAATAATTCAAAGTCTCAAAATTGAAGATCCTAATTAGCTTATATATACGGGATGAATATGATTGTAAAGGTTTCAGATGGTTGTTGGAATTGGTTCGAGTTCTATTTTTTTATTGTCCATTTTGGGTAAATGTTAGCTAGATTTCTAGAGTCTGGGTTCAGAACCAGACCAAGGCTGTAACAGAGTCATGTCCTGTTGTAATGATGAAAGAGAAAGGGTTTGGGATAACCTTGTCTCTCAGTAGTATATAGTTTTTTTTGTTATCTTTGGCATGACCAAGATGTGTTTGTAACTTAGTCGAATCATGTAAATAAGGAGAACCATATGATGCTAATACAAAGAGAGATGCAAAATTTGAAATTATTGTGTTTGTTTAGCTTCAGATTATCTTGAATGTTTCTCTGTATTATATTTATGTCAGACATACGTAATTGGATATAGCTTCTTTATGAATGCAACAAAAATTTGTTTTCTTTATCTGGGTTAGGAATGTTCAGACAATTTTGGGTTTAATCTATCTTGCACAGGACTAACAACAATCCTCAGATCATATGGATTTGTCTAAGTATTATTCTTACCCTTCCCTATATTCCTCATCTTGGTTGTTCTTCGGGTGAGACTCCTTCCCTTTAAGGAATATGAAAATTCCAACACTCTAGACTACTTCGGTACCTTTTGTTGGTAACCTGAGAAGGACCCTGGTTTGATCAATTCTACGCCAACAAAATGGTTGTGTTGTCGGGACCTGCTTCATAAGGGAACCTATAGGGAGAATTCTTCCATGGATCCACCAATCCTATATTCACCAGTGGTGGGAGAGAAATTGTGATGCCTTAATATGGAAAGAAGTGGAGTTGCGAGGTAAATCTGTGAAAGATACAAGAGAAGTTGTGTTGACACAGGGGAAGACCCAGGATTTAGCTCCAAGAGCGCACCAACAAGCCCTAACTACTGGCCCTTTCGGCAACACCTGCGAGGCAACTGTAGTCTCACCTGAAGTATCTATGAGAGGGTTGCAGGATAGAGATGTCTACAACCAGAAGGAATGCAAAGTGGATTCAAAGAAACCAACAAACGACAATCTAATATTCTTTATCTTCATACAACCTACTTCACAAGTTATATATCATATCTAACACATTATCATCATAATAACATATCAAATGAAAAATAATAGAGAATCAATCACACATGACACAAGATATACGTGGTTCACCCTCTCTCTAGGGCTACGTCCACAGAACTGTGCTTTATGATATATTAGGATGAAAGAATACAGTTATGATCTATGCTCTTAGCTAGCAGATCTTCTCTTCTTCTTTCTTCCTCCCTTCCTACACACCCAACTGTAGGGATGATCTTCACACCCAGCTAAAGATCTTACAATACCAGAAGGCTCTCACACTTAGCACTTCTCTCTCTCACAGAAAATAACAACAACACAATACTACCAACAACCAACCAACCAACCCAGGTCCTCTTGACCTTTATTTATACATTACAATATCTCACTAACTTCCTTAGGCCGAGACCTAAGTGTCAAAATCCTAGATACCAAAACCCTAGGTGTCTAAAACCCTAGGTCAAATTGACCCGCGTTTTCAGGGCTTCGCCAGCCTATCTTTCCTTCCTTCTCACGCGGTGTTCCAAAGAATCTAATGGTGGATTTTTTTGCTTGTTGAGTTTTCCACGATCCATATTCCTTGATGATATGTCATCCTTGATCTCCTCATCCAACGACTTTCTTTCTCGAACTTTGCTTTGTATTTTCTGTTCTTTTTCTCAGTTCGACCCAGTAACAGTCATTGTGTCTTCCCCACAGTTCACATTTTTCCTTTTCTTACTTGATATTCTCCAACTTCCATACCCAAGGGCCAACAGGCCCCCAACACTCACCTACGACTCATCCCAAGGCACTTCAGATTTGATCGTTCTTCTTTACTTCGACTTTAGACTGCATAGGGAAGCTTTTTTTTTCTGCTATATGCCTCCCTTCCTTCCTTGTGCAGACTTTATTTTATGTGTCTGATACTCAGTTTCAACTGCACCTGGTATCTAGACCCTTTTCCTCATTCTTTTATTGAGAGTTGCGAGGCAACTGGTTGCCATGATATAATTTCAACCGACTCTTGTTCACTAAACCTTCCTTCCATTCTCCATTCAAATTCTTTAACTATGCATCTCCTCCTTCTGTAACATAGGCGATCTCATTTGAACCAAGATAATGTGTTCTGAACTTCCCAGGATGTTTTATGAACTTGTTGTCATATACCAATACTAGATCACCTTGCTTAAATGCCTTCTTCTTGATGTGTCTGTCATGGTAGGCCTTCTCTCTTTCCTTTTGTACTTGCTAATGAAATCCTGCAATAAATATCTATTCTTCAAGTTCAACCAACTGTGAAAGCCTCTCTTGAACAACGCCATCATCATCCATTTCTGTGAAGGCAACGATCCTTAGGCTTGGTACCAAATATTCCATTGGGACAATGACTTCAAGACCATACACCAACTTAAAAGGGGTCTGTATTGTTAATTTTTTGCAAGTGGTTCTATAGGCCCATAGTACTACTGGTACTCTTAAATCCCAGTCATCCCTATTCACACTGCAAATCTTCATCAGTGTTGTCTCCAAGATCTTGTTGAATGCTTCAACTGTCCCATTTGCTTCTTCTGGTGATGGACTGCAAATTTCTCAATCAATGCTTCAACAGTCTTATTTATGAAATGTGTGCCTTCATCACTCATAAGAATATTTGGTCATCCAAACCTGGTTACGATGTCATCAAATATGAAGCACATAGTCGTAGTTGCACTACAATCCTCAACTTCTCTTGCTTCAACCCATCTGGTCAAGTACTCTGTCGCAGTGATTATGTACCTTTCTCCTGTTTTCTTTCCTGGTGGGTTTATAGGTCCCATGAATTCAATGGCCCATTTATCAAATGATTGTAGGGTCATTTCTGGTGCTAATGGAATTTCATCTCTCTTGGATGGTTTCCCAACTCTTTGGCATACATCGTAGGCTCTGTAATAGTCTTTAGCGTCTCTGTGTAAGGTAGGCCACCAAAGGCTATATCTAAGAACCTTTCACACTGCTTCTTTCCCTGCGTAGTGTCCTCTTGCGATGCCTTCATGAGATTTTGCAAGTATCAACAATTTCTATTCCTCCATGACACATCTTCTCAATATCTTATCAAGTCCCATCTTGTATAGTTGTCCAGTTATAAGTGAAAAGTATGCAATGCATACTACTAGTTGTTTCTTATGGGTGATTGTATACACACAAGGTGCCATTCTTGTTGACAGGAACTAGACTATCTCTACGAAGTGGTCATCAATATTTCTAATGGACAATCCTTGTTCATCCCGCAGTGCATCCTCCAAACTGGTCAGCTCTTCTCCATGTTCCAACCTTGACAAGTGGTCAAGACCTTTGTTCATTTTTCCTGGTTTTAGTATGATCTCAAAGTCATATTCATGAAATAGTAGAAGCCATCTTCATATTATCCCCCCCAACACTGGATTTTTGACTAGGTACATCAGCGTGGAGTGATCAATAAACATTTTAAAATGTCCTCCCAACAAGTAGTGGTGAAATTTCTACAACACATACACCATGGATAGCCCCTCTCACTCAGTAATGGTGTAATTGATCTCAACAGTTGATATCTTCCTACTGGAAAAGGCTAATGGGTGATCAATGTATCATGTTCCTGGTTGTGCTAACACAACTCCTAATGCAATAGAAGAGGCATCAACATGCACGTGAAATTCTTTTCTCCAATCTAGAAAAACCAGAATAGGCGCATTAACCATTTTCGGTTTTAGCGTGTCGAAGCTCTACTGGCACTCTTTTGTCCAGTGAAATTGAAAGTATTTCTTCATAATCTTATCCATGGGTGTTGTAATCTGGGCATATCCTTTAATTAACTTCCTGTAATAACTTGTGTGTCCCAGCACAGTGTGCAGCTGTTTGACTAGAGTAGGAGGGGGTAGATCAACTATAATGGCAATTTTAGATGGATCTACCAGCAATCCCTTCTTGCATACAATATGACCTAACAAAACTCCAAATGGTGAGAAGAAGATGAACATCTTCAGATTCAAGGCAATCTGACACTGTCTGCATTTGTCCAACATTAGCCTTAGACATTCAATATGATTTTTCAATAAACTAAAACAGTCCAATCATCAAAGTATGCTTCTAGAAATTTATGCAGAAACTCCTTGAATGCTTCGACCACCAACCTGGAAAAGATGGCTGGGGAATTCTTCAATCCAAATGGCATCACTTTATACTGATAGGACCCCCATTCTATTGCAAATATTGTCTTATGGTGATATTCCTTAGCAATCCATATCTAATGGTATCCCGAGAATCAATCTGTAAAAGAGTATACCTCCTAGCCTCCCACATTATCTAACACTTCAGAAGTAAATGGCATAGGGAAGGGGTCATGAAAACATGCATCATTCAACTTCTTGATATCTATGTAGATTCTGATCTCTCCTGTCTTCTTTTCCTGTACCACAATGGTGCTTATCAATTCTTACTCTTCGACATGTTCTATAATTCCTTCTTCCAACATTCTGTCGAGATCAATCTTCACTTTCTCCTTGTATTTAGGGTTCATTCTGTAGGGTATCTGTTTGAATGGTCTTGCATATGGTTTCAAAGGGATACTCATCTCTCCCATAGGCCCTTTAATTCCCTTCATATTAGTGAACTTGGTTGGAAACAAGTCCCGGTATTCATGTAGTAACTTTGTAATCTTGTCAATAGTGTCAACATCCCAATAATATCCAACATTTGCAAGTTTCGGTGTCTGTTCTATTCCAATATTGAATTACTTTATCTTGATTGGATGTCCAATGAATGGTAACTTAACTCCTGGTCCTTCCACATCTCTCCAACCTTCTATTTCTACAATGTTCACCTTTCTTGGATCATCGTCTTCATGAACATTGATGTTGTAACAACTTTGCAGTTTCTGGAGAGGCGCAATGCATTCATCCTCTTCTTGCTCCAAAGGGAGGCTAGGTGCCTCCTCAAATAATTTCCATCTTACAATCTTCTATGCTTGATCTACTGAAGGACATTGAATTTCAAATAAGAAGGTAGTTACAAAATTCTAAGTCATACCTTCCCAATCTGTAGTGATGAGGTGCAGTTCTTCTCGAAGATACCAGTTGATAGGGGTTGTGTCCAGCGTGTTAATGAATTTGTATCTAAAGGTGAAATGAACCTAAGGCCATCTCTTTTGAATGTCATACATATTTTATTTAAATTGACCATAGTGGAATTATTGAAAGCCCAATCGATTCCTAATAGTGCAGGGTAAGGACAAATATCATCAACTATTTCAATTACCTCAAAATCTGCAAATGTTCTTACTCTGTCGATGTCCAGAGGGACATGTTCCAATCGTCCAAAGGGGATGAAATCTTGCTGATTAGCCATCCTGAGACTAATAGGGGAATAGATCAAATTTTTTTTCCCCATCAGTGCCCAAGTTTTCTTCGTCATGACATTGACCTCTGACCCTAAGTCGAGGACCACATAGTCTATATTGTATTATCCTATTTGAGCATTCAAGTGTAATTCCTTATTTGTCCTTCTCTTTTTAGTGATTTGGTGTACTTCCCTATTTAGTAAGGGGTATATCTTTCCTAGCTCATATTGTCTGATTAAATTTTGTAGTTCTTGTACAACGCTCTCATCCTGAATCAACTTAATACAAGTATATAGAAATTCCATGAGCTTGCTTACCTCTTTACCTTCTCTTGGCGAAGCAGACTGATCAAATGCATACATAATTCCATATTCACTTACTTTTGGCCATGTATTTGATGAAGAGACTTGGTGTGATTTGAACTCTTTTCTTGCCTCCTCGAATATATGTCTTTCTTTATTTGCATCAAAAGTTTGGGTCTTCTCTGCATCTTTCCTGACTCTTGATTCTTTTGTATTATTTCCTTGGGTCATTATGTCTTTTCCTGTAATAGATCCTCCTCTAGGGATAACAACAAATATAGGGTCTTCTCCATGAGGTTCAACATATATCAGTTGCACTTGCGGGTTCTATTGAGGTCCTCATCTTTCCTTAAGCTTAGCCAACAGTGTTGGACATTCCTCAATAACATGCTTGAAGGAGCTGCAATAGATGCAAGTGGTACAAGGGTTATGACAGTCCCTTGCTAGGTGTCCTAGTTGTGTGTAGTTATAACAGATTATCTATCCTCGACCTCGGCCCATACCTCCTCCTCGTCCTCTGAATCCACCACGAGGATTGAATTTTTCTCTCCCAGGGGAGTTATACTGCGTAGTGTTTCCTTCTTGTTGTACTTCACCTTGAATATTTTATATATCCCTTTACCTTTCATGCATGAGATCGTAATCCCTACAATCCATATCATCATGTCCCATAGACTTACAGAACGTGAAATACAAATTTTTGGGTGTCTAAACGTATTTTTGCATGTAGTAGCACTCACCGGGGCAATGTCTATTTCTGCATACCTCGCACCAGGGTAAGGTGACTTGCCTCAAAGGGATCGGAGATCTAGAGGCCAAGTATTCATGGAATAGTGGAAAATGTTCCTTATCATGGCCTTCTGATCTGCATCTGACACACCGTATTTCTTCTCTTTTATCTTTTCCCTTGTCTTTCTTCATATTTTCGACCTGCAGAGACAAACTAGTTAGTTGGCTCAAGATTTGACTCATACCTGAGCGGGATTCTCCCATAGGGGATGATTCTAGCTTCATGGCGATCTCTAGCGCCTCAGCATATGAAGCAATCTTCTGTTACATCAGAGGAACTCTGATGTGTGGTAATAGAACAACAATGAACCATTCTTTGTTCTGTTCATCTGGAATCTAAAAAGTCAACCGGCCTGTTAAGGTTTTGAATCTCTGATCGAATTTCCAAACAGGTTCAACTACTTTCTACTTCATCTCTTTCAGTTCCATAATAAATTGGGACTCTGACTTAGGCTTATTGAACTCTGCAATAATGGAATTCTTAATCTCATTCAGTGGCTTAGGCTATGCAAGTCCTTGGAAAATCTTCATGTACCATCTCAGTGCATGATCTCTTAGGGTAGTGCTAAACTTATCTCTTTTGACAGCTTCTTCAGTGACATTCTTAGTGTTCCATATGGCTTCACATAGGAACTAGTGTTGATCAGGATCTTCAAATCCATCTCCCCTAAATATAGGGAGCCTCATCTCATTTTCCATAGAGCTTCCTAGGTTTCCTGTCTGAGTATAGGATGAACTGCTAGTAATAGTACTATGAGGGCTCTGATGACTCTGACTATTATGATTGCTTAGTGTTGCTAAAACAACAGGGGAAGTGATAGTAATTACTTCGATGATCCGTGTAGTTCCTGAAGTTTTTGGCTCTTCTCGACAAGGTTCTTCAGCTTCCTATTCCTCTTCCCTATTGGGTTCTTAATTCTCTTCGTCCATCAGATCTACCTCTTCTCCACTGTAGAAACCCTTGTCCATGTAGTTCTTCTTAAACAGGTTCACAACATGAACTTCTCTGAATGCTCTCCCACTGTGTGTATGTCCAGCTTCTGTGTTGTTGTCGTTGTCCAAATTCTTGAACATTAGATTTTTCAAATCCTACCAATCTACTATATCTTCAATATGTTATTCTCATGCAATAGCATCTTGATCCTCAAATTCATAAAATGTAAAAATTTTCCTCTGGGTCGTTTGAAGAAATATCTCTCATCTTGACTATATGACTCTACTATGTCGACAACAAACTCGGTGATATATCCTCCAATGGTACTATAAAACCATTGATCTACTTCTCTTGATACGACGTTATCAACTCTCTTGACCTTCTTGATCAGCGTCGACTTCCAAACCATAGGTGGTCTAGTTCTAATCTCAAATTGGGTATCTGCTAGCCTAGTTATCCACTCATATAGCTCCTAATGGATTCCTCCAAAGAAAATTTCATGTATATCAGTAAAGATATATTTCTCCAACCAATATTTTGTACTAAGATTAGGGTTCTTGTTCTAGGCTTCAACGAAGTCCTTTTCTTAATCTTCTATCCAATTATGAATCTTTGTCTTCGATTAAAACCACCTTGACATTCCCTCAAGAAGATTCTTGTCCTAGCAATGAAACCATTTGTTGGCACAGGGACAAACCCAGGGTTCATCTCCAAGAGTGAACCAACAAGCCCTAACTACTGGCCCTTTTGACAACCCGAAGTAGCTATGAGGGGGTTGCAATACAAAGATGTCTACAACCAGAAGAAATGCAAGGTGGATTCAAAGAAACCAACAGACAACAATCTAATATTCTTTATCTTCTTACAACCTACTGGGCAAGTTATATACCATATCTAACACATTATCGTCATAGTAGAATATCAAATGACAAAGAATAGAGCATTAATCACAAATGACACAAGATATACGTGGTTCACCCTCTCTCTAGGGCTATGTCCATAGAACTATGCTTTATGATATATTAGGATGAAAGAATACAGTTCTAATCTGCACTCTTAACTAGCAGATCTTCTCTTCTTCTCTCTTCCTCCCTTCCTGTGCACCCAGCTGCAGGGAAGATCTTCACACCCAGCTGAAGATATTACAATACCAGAAGGCTCTCAAACTTAACACTTCTCTCTGTCACAGACAATAAAAACAACACGATACTACCAACAACCAACCAACCAACCAACCCAGGTCCTCTTGAAATTTATTTATACATTACAATAGCTCATCGACTTCCTTAGGATGATACCTAAGTGTCAAAACCCTAGATACCAAAACCCTAGGTGTCTAAAACCCTAGGTAAACTTGACCCGTGTTTTCAAGGCTTCACCAACCTGTCTTTCCTTCCTTCTCACGCGACATTCCAAAGCATCTAACGGTGGATTTTTCCACTTGTTGAGTTTTCCATGATCCATCTTCCTTACTGATCTATCATCCTTGATATCCTCATCCAACATCTTGCTTTCTTAGAATTGGCTCCATCTTTTCTGTTCTTTTGCTCACTTTGAACTAGTAACAGTCACTATGTCTTCTACGCAATTATCATTTTGCCTTTTCTTCCTTGATCTTCTCCAAATTCCATATCCAAGGGCCAACATGTTTTCTTTTACTTCAAAATATCAAGTGACCAGTGTGAGATATTCTGGGTTAAATTTCCATAAGAAATATTCCATTGGATAGATAGGATCCAAGAAGCTATGGAATTCCAAGAATGAGTCAAGAAGACATGTACTTGGGATACATAAAAGATTGCAACGCTTCATCGGTTGGATCTCCTGATCATGCGAGAAGTTGATTTCTTGATCAATACAACTATGGAAGGATACATTATTGAGTTTTCACTTGAAAATCACTAGTCCTTTTCAAGGGAAGAAGCAGATTTCAAGAAATACACACGTGGAAGAATATTGAGAGAAATTCCATCGTGGATTAAGGTATTCTTGATGGAGGAGGGGATGTTGACTATCTCCCCAAATAAGATGACATCTTAAACACCCACACTTGGGGTGGGGTGACTTTGGGGTGGGCCTAAGAAAGGGGAGAGGGTTCTTTGATAAATGAGGGAGTAACAAGAAATGGACACAAGGAATGAGCAAGCCTTGAAAAGAGCCACCATATTTTAGAAGTGATGGCACCATAAGATAAAAAAAGCAGTAAAATAGTCTAAGGTGTTGAGGAAAGAACTCAGACTAGGAAAATTTGATAAAGGAAAGAAGGATGAGTTGAGGAAGATGAGAAGATAGGGAAGACTGGCCAGTCAAATACTAAACAAGAGAGAAGAACAGAGAGAAAGAAATCTCCAAGAGGGTGGACAAGAAGAAGAATGGGTAGAAGCAAGGGAACATCAAGCCGATATGGATCTTACAAAAGAAAGAGAAGATTCATCCCCGATACCATGAAATATCAGGAATTCGGATGAAGAGACCACTATAGAGAATGAGAACGAGACCCCCTAGATAAAAGAAACCATCCCAAAAGCCAGTGGAATCAACCCCGAATCACTCGTCCCCCAAATTTCTTCTATACCAATGGTAAATTCTATACTACCTTCTTATGATATTCCTATTCCTATTTCAACTTGATTAGTTAGTTAGTCACAGTTGGTGAGCATGAATTGGGAGGATATTGGGATCCCCTGGTATATCGCAACCAGTATTGTTGGGGTTTACGTTGATAGGAGAAGTAAGATCAACAATGGCAGGAAAAATGAGAGGATCGATTGCTCGATGCCCATAATTTTGGGGTAAAGGAGATGAGGATGTTGAGAAACATTGGTTTCTATGTGAAGCGATTTGGAGCTCTAGAGGGACTCTAAATGAAAATAAACTGGTTGAATTCCATACTACCTTGAGAGATCATGCTCTCAAATGGTACATCAAGGCTATTGGGCCAGGAGCACAAGGAAAGGTGTTCACACTTGGCCAAGTTCAGATACAATTCATAGTGGAGCTTAAGCTACTTCAATCAGAAGAACAAGCTTTTTCCGAGTTGCACAAAATTCAGTAGAGGGAAGGTGAATTGACCTGGGAATATAATCATAAGTTTAAGGATGTTATTGGGAGGCTAGTGCATCCAATTCAGGAATATCACCAGAGAGAGTGATATATCCAGGGATTTCTACCTCTGACACGAATTCACTTAACACAACAACGGATAGCCACTTTTACAGATGCCTTGGAAAAATCAATGAAGATTGAAGCCATGGCAGGATATCCGGGGAGCCTAAGGGTGACCAGGCCCCAACAGATGAAAATTTGGTGCAAGCATAAGGAAAAATATCATCACTGATAGAGAATATTCAAGAATTGACGATACCTAGACTAGGACAACCTCAAGTCTAGTGTACCAGATGCTACACAGAGGGGAATCTGGTGAATGAATGCCCATGTATGAGGGGAATGGGACCTCCTCACAATCTTATGGGGCCCTCACCAGGACCCATGGGAGGATTTGTGCAAGTATATGTGAATTTTCAATTCCATACCCCAACCCTGTATCATGCCTTTCCAGGAAATCAGGCATTGCAGTTAGCTGAGTATTGCGAGATATGCTGAACTCATGGGCATGTGCCAAGGAAGTGCCCTATTATTAAGAGGTATTATAACATACTGAATACCATACATTGTGATTTATTTTCATCTACCATGCATGCTACGAATCAATGTAGAGAATTGGATGCACTTGCAGACATATTGGATCAAACATCATTCAAAGTGAATGAAACCCCTCAAGGAATGGGAAGAGGCCGAGGAGGTGGGGCCAAAGGAGACTTTAGAGGAGGAATAACCAGGGGAAGAGGATCAAGTAGATTCTACAACTATGATGAGAAAGGTCACATGGATAGGGATTGTCCTCAAACGAGATGACCATGGTTCTCTCACTTCAGAACTAATGGACACACAATTGAATATTTCCTAGAGCTAATTGCAAAATGGGAAGATAGGGCACACCAACGAAGAGCCAACTTCATTGGTTCAAATATAAAGAGGGAAGTCAAGGGACAAATACCCAATATTAATTTCATTACTCGTGGAGGAGAAAACATTGGCACAGATGATGATAATTTGCCTAAGATCCATAAAGAAGCGCCCAAGGAGGACATGTATGACCCTCTGAAACATAATCTATTATTTAAATATGCAATAGAATTATTCTAGAGTATCCATGGCACTGAAATAGAAGAAAACCCCCCTCGAACCACCATGTATCCTAAGATTGCGTAATTCCCTACCTCACCCCCTTCACCCCGAAACCCCGTAATCCCGGTGAGACAACCCGAGTGGTCACAAAATGTAGTCAACCTTTCATTTTAGTTATTTTCTGACATTCTTGGGAATGACCAGCTAAAAAAGAAGTTGTGCAATGCCCTGTATCTAGTCCTAGGAATGGAGGAATCCCCAGAAGCTATAATAATGACTAATATTCCTGAGAAGAATACTCAGAGAGTGCAAAGAAGGAAAATATGAACTGGGAAAGAGTTTAGACTAGAATCTCAACTAGACAAGTTTGATATTAAGGATGTTATGTTAGGCCTAGGCCTTGATGTTAACATATTGCCTAAAAAGACTTGGGAAGATTTAGGGAAACCCCAATTGACATATTCCCTAATCCAATTGAGAATGGCCAATCAATATTGTATTTTCCCAATAGGAAGGCTGGAGAATGTGGAGATAGATGTTGTGGGAGTAAATATTGTAGATGATTTTGAGGTGATCGAAATCATGGGGGATAAGGACCCTTATCCTGCACTACTTGATATTGATTGGGCTTATGATAACTATTCTATTATTGACCTAAAGAGAGATACTATAACATTTGAAGAAGACAAAATAAAAGTAATTCATCCCTTGGATCCGTATGTTGGCCCTCGGTACATGGAGCCAACAGAAAACAATATGGAAGGGGAGGATTTAGATCAGTTATATGTTGTAACAATAGGAATGATATCATAATACATCAATCCTATTGTCAATGGATCAGTAAGTTGGAGGAGCATGCATGTTACACATTATTTTCGTCATCCCTATGACCATTAATGATGTAAACCTATCTATTGCCTTCAGAGGGGTCAGTGGCCTGAGTTCCTGAAGAAAGAAGAGAGAAGAACTTTTCATGAGAAAAGAAGTTGCATTCTCCTTTGTAAAAACCCTATAAAAAGGAAGTTCGTAGGTTGCTATATAGGCAGGGTGCGAGAATCCCTAATTCTCGCAGGTTGCACCATAGATAGGGTGCAATATGTTCATAGGTTTCTCTATAGGCAGGGTGCGAGAATGCCTACACGTGGGAAAAACAAGTGTTTTATGGAATCTTCTAGAAGGAGAAACTTCTATGGTGAGGTGGCATCTGAATGGTTTGGATATTACTTGCTTTCATGATTTAGTGGGATCATCCTAACCTCCTCACCTTATCCTCTTCAACTTATAAAAGGAGAGGAGTTCTCATGGAGAAACTTAGCTTTGGTTGGCTTGGAATTGTTAGCTTGGTTAGAGTGGCTTTGAGATTTGCTTTGTCAAGATAGATTGTGAGTAGCTATCAGATTCATAGTCTCAGAATCCTTGGAGCAAGAAGTGTGTGGGGAATGAAGGAAAGTTGGAAGGGACCTTACGACATCAAGGCCATGGTTGTAATATCTCTTTCACATTTAATATGATACAATAATATGATTCTTTCCTATATAGCTTGTTGTGTTTTATTGTATGATTCCTTGATCACATACATAGGTTTATATTGCGTTTATGCTATTACTATCACTTTGGTTGGTTGCGTTCTTTTGCAGGATCATCATTGTATGATTGTTGGAACGGATCTAGGATGGCGATAGCGAGAGGAAGCGACATTTAAATGGTATGCCACCCATCCCTCTTTGGTTAGTAAATTCAATATCTAAAACTTAAGGAAAACGTCATGTTCTGGTGTGTTTTGTTCTAGATCTAGGTGGATCTAGGGAGATCAATTAGTGTCCACACATACCGATTTGTCTGATAACAAAATTGGTGACTCCACTGCGGATCGGATTGTTTCCTAGTTAGTCTAGTTTCCCTTGCTTTGATTGCTTGTTTTCTGGTCTCTGAGTCTGTGGGAGATCCATCCAAACTCTTTGGATCTGAAAGTTCACTCAAATTTAGTCCTTTTTCAATTTTTTTCTTGTTTACAGGCATTCTCGCACTATACCCTTTAGTGGCCTGTGAGAAACACCTAAGTTCGCACCCTGGTGTTAAGTCCAGTGCAAACCCCTCGCAGTCAACCTTTTTTCAGCCTGTGAGAATCTTTGATTCTCACACTGTAATACACTGCCAGCCTATGAACTTGTTTGTAAATTTTTTTGGATTGGGTCTTGTCATTTTTTTATGCCCAGTTTTGCTTTGAGCAGCTGGATTGAACTTTTGTTGCCTATATTGATCTATTTACAGTCTTCTTGACATTCTTTGAGTTGCTTTTATCCATCTTTGCTTTGTTTGGTTTTGAAGGATTAGTCTCTTTCTTTGAGTGTCTTTCAATTACAAAGCATGTGTTTTCTTTAGAATTGTTTAGGGAAAGATCAGATTTCTTTTGAATAGTTCGCTTTAAAAGAGAACTTTTAGTTTGGGTTTCTTTGTTTTAAGAAAGTTCATTATTTCTTTTAGTGAAATTTTTGAAACAAAAAGATTTAATTTCTTGTTTTATATTAGATTAGGGGCATCCTTGCATTTGAAGTAGCGAAATTGCATGATTCTTGGCATTTGTTGTTCTTAAATCATGGGGGGGCCATGAATCGTGCATTGGTGTTTAGTACCTTTTTCTCATTTCTTGGGAATCTTGATATTGATGAGTTTAATATATTTTGGGACATTGTGCATCTGGGAATGATAAATGTTTTCTCCTTCTCGTAGCATAGCTTTCATCAAAATGAAAAGATTGCATCTTCATATCTTTGCATAATTTTCAAGTCGGTCAAAACACCATATTGTTCACGCCATTTTCCTTTTGAGTAACAACAACCTTAAAAATAAAGCGCTTATAAAAACTGATTAGACATTTTTTATCTTTTTTGGTAGCAAACCTACATTGGATTAGTTGTAGGGCTTTGGAATAGGTGTGAAAGATAACTTTCCAAAGTTGCAAACAAACATAGAATCTTGATTTAGGGAGCGGTTAAATCCACTTATTACATTTTGTCCTAGGAAGCCCTTCTAACACAAGGGTTAATCACGAGGTCGCATTGAGACGAGCAGAGTTACTCACCCTGCTTTGTTGGTCTTGGTGTAGAGATTACGTGTATTATGGGGGTCACTTGAGAGGTATACCCACAATGATGAGTGGAAGCCTTTCAAGTTCATTTCGGGCTAGATACCTTGCCCTTGCACGTGGATCGGACTGTCGACTGTCCCCCCAGGCTTTATTGTTGTCAGTGGTAACCCTAGTGGCCTATCTCTTTAGGGTCTTTACACAAGGTGACTGTGGAGGGGAAAGTCTTCACGGTACCTGGAATCGAAGTTGGCCAAACTCACTCGGGCTCCTTCGAGGGTATACCCAAGATTATGTGTGGGAGCTTGCACTAGGGTGTCAGTCTGTTAAGTAGGTTGTCAACGTAACTTTTCCACCCGCTCTATCTCAACCCTTTCTTACATTGTTCACGTGACATTTGATTTCATCACCAACTAGTGTGCTCATTGTAAGAAGGTTTTGTTTGTTTGCTTGCTTCCTAGATTTTTAGCATGTGCTGTTTGTTTTCCCTAGCAGATTCTAGGTTGGATTTATTTAATGGCGTCAGTTCCCAGAATGACCAATGAAGGAACCCCTGCTCTAGGGGAACATTTTATTTTTCCTTCCTATGGAAACATCGGTCCTCCTCACATCGCTACTTTGAGCCTTCCAGGTCTCATTATTGGATTTCCGGTGTAGTTATTTTCCACTCAGGTAATCCCGAATGCAGTTAGTGCTTCAATCACAAGCACATACCCCCAAGAACATCAACCTCATGTTGATCCTTCAACGTCTTCACCAGTAAGGTCTTCTTCGCCTTCTTCACTTGCAAGGTTGCTTTCTGTTCCATCTTCTTTGTTGAGTGAAAGTTTTGAAGCTAGTAACTTGGTGAATAAGAAGAAGAATAAAAGGAAGAATAAGAAGAAGAAAATTAAGCAAGGATCCAAATCTCCAACCACTGTCAAACATGTTGGAAAACAACCAGTTACTGTTACTCATGCTGGGAGTGTTGATGATGTCAAGATCACCCAAACAACCCGTAAGCCCATGTACCCTTGCAGGCTTTGTAAGGGTAGCCATCTTCTTAAGGAATGCCCTGGCCTATCCAAGGTTATAGAAGTATGGTCTACACACCCTGGCCAACCCATGTCATCAGCCTTTGAACAACATATTGATGAACTCCCATCACCTAGTCATGATACGGTTGGGAAGAAGAAAAGTAGAGCCAAGTTCTCATGTATGTTATGCAAAGGGAGTCATCTATCTCATCTTTTCCCTCATATGGACAAAGCCTCGAAATTGATGGAAGACATGACTGCTTCACAGCCTCAACTCCTAGCCACTTATCGCAAGCTTTCTCTCAACCCACCTGTAGTTGATGGAATGATCACTCTGGTCCCTTCACCGGTCAATCTAGTTGATCATGTCGTCAATCTGGTCATGTCCTTAGTTGAACCAGTTGACAAAGTGGTTGATCCGATACCATCTTCAGTCAACCCCACTCTCCCATTAGAGAGTGAAACCCAAGCGATCGATCTGTTTCCACTTGTCGACCCCATTCTCCCCTTGGAGAATGAAACCCAAGTGGTCGATCCGGTTTTTTCATCGGTCAATCCCACTCCTCCTCTGAAGAGTGCTAAAGTGGTTGATCTGATCCCATCATTGGTCAATCCCACTCTTCCTCTGAAGATTGTCTGTGTGGTCGATTCGATCCCATCATCGGTCGATCCTCCTCTTCCACTCAAGAGTAAACCTGATACTGCCCACATTTTTCTCGTTGATACAGAATCTCCTGTGCTGAGGGGTATTCCTCATTCTCTCATAGGACCCCCTCCAAGTAATGAGACCATCCATTTTGATTGGGGTGTGCTAACTAGACCTCGTCTTTCCTCTCACATTCCTTTCCAGATTACAATACAGGTTTGTGGTCGGGACGTTCCTCAAACGTTGATAGATGAAGGTTTGTCTGTTAGTATTTTGTCCTCTTTTGCTTGGAAAGATTTGGGTTGTCCTCCACTTGCGCCAGTTACGCAAAATCTGTTAGCTTTTAACAGAAGAACTAGTCAACCTTTAGGGACCCTTCCTCAGTTTCCTGTAACTTTGGGAGGGAAAACTGTCTTCATTGATGTCATAGTAGTCCAAGACCCCTTGGATTTTTCTTTACTCCTTGGGCGCGATTATGTCTATGGCATGAAAGATATTGTGTCCACTCTTTTTCATGTGATATCTTTCCCTCACGATGGACGAGTTGTGACTATTGATCAACTTTCATTTATTGACCCTGCCTGGATTGCCTCCCTGAATGGTTCTTATATGCAGACGGTATCACCCCTGCCACAGGTCAATTATGTGGCATTGACGCCCATGGATTCAACTTCTGATGACTTAGATCCAGTAGTTGACATGGTGATCTCTTCGATAGGGTTGTTAGAACCTGATCTCTTTACTCTTGTCGTGACCCTTGACATGGTGTCCTTCCAGAGTGTGTTTCTTCCATCAAATGAAGACCTCTTGGAAGCCATGACTGAGTTTTTTTCCTTGACATGGTCTCCTTCCAGAGCATTGTCCTCTTGGAATCCATGATCAAGAAGACTCTGAGGATAGTTTTTTCATCTCTGAGGCAACCTCCTTAAAAAATGAAACATAGGTCTTTGAGCATGATTTTATGATTTCAAGCTCGTTAAAAAATGAAACCAGACTTGAGCATAGTTTTCTAATTTCAAGATCGCTAAAAAATAAAACCACTTTCGAGGATAGTTTTTTCATCTCTGAGGAAACCTCACTAAAATATGAAACAGAGGTTACGAGCATAGTTCTTGTTTCTATGTCAAGCTTGTTAAAAAATGAAATAGTTTTCCCCCTCTCTATTTGAGTCAAGTCCTTCATCTAGTATTTGAAGATTCATTTCATTCTCCTCTGTAGTCGGATGAAACAAAGATTGGGGGGAATTTTCTTACAACCTATAGACTTCATGCTGAAGTTTGAGCCACTGGATTCTTAAGCTGGGGGCTAGGTACCAACCATGCATTGGGAAGTTGCAAACATAAGTTTCCATGGTTCAAGCTTGTGTAAAAATGAAACCACTTACCTCAAGCATAGTTTCCTTTGGTTCAATCTTGTGTAAAAATGAAACCATGTCCAAGCATAGTTTTGTTTAGTTTTTAAGCTTGTGTAAAAATTAAAATCTATTCCAAGCATAGTTTTGTTTTGTTTTAAAGCTTGCGTAAAAATGAAAACAATCCCGAGCTTAGTCTTTGTTCTTTCTCATGCTCGTAAATA
>SNQJ01S0025451.1:232721-243587 GCA_010110895.2 Picea sitchensis
GTATCTCTGGGTGCAACCACACGTTCGACCACTACCTCAAGGTGTCCCCATGGCTCCAGGTAAAGCCCTCACGAGAATTGAACCTTGCCCAACAGTGAAAAACTCCTCGCTTTCCACCATTGGATCCAACCCCTTTGGGCAAGATCAGCTTATATATTGGTGATATTGGTCCATTTTTATTTATTTTTCATTGTTTCATATGCTCTTAGTTTTAATTAGTTTTAGTTTGATTTTTGTTTATAACTCTGTTGTTTCTCTTTCTAACCCTTTCCTTTCACAGATGTCATTCCTAGCAGAGCCCAACTGGGCATGTAAGCACTCTTAATTTGCTCACCTAGTGACGAATTGGGTGCAAACACAAAGACTAAGATCGGTAACTTATTCCCATGTATTTACGAGCATGAGAAAGAACAAAGACTAAGCTCGGGATTGTTTTCATTTTTACGCAAGCTTTAAAACAAAACAAAACTATGCTTGGAATAGATTTTAATTTTTACACAAGCTTAAAAACTAAACAAAATTGTGCTTGGACCTGGTTTCATTTTTACACAATCTTGAACCAGAGGAAACTATGCTTCAGGTAAGTGGTTTCATTTTTACACAAGCTTGAACCATAGAAACTTATGCTTGAACCTTCCCAATGCATGGTTGGTACTTAGCCCCCAGCTTAAGAAGCTAGTGGCTCAAACTTCAACATGAAGTCCATTGGAGTCACCAATTTTGTTATCGGACAAATCAGTAGGTGCAGACACTAGCTGATCTCCCTAGATCCACCTATATCTAGAACAAAACACACCAGAACATGACGCTTTCCTTAAGTTTTAGATATTGAATTTACTAACCAAAGAGGGATGGGTGACATACCATTTAAATGTCGCTTCCTCTTGCTATCTCCATCCTAGCTCCATTCCAACACTCATACAATGATGATCTTGCAAAATAACACAACCAACCAAAGTGATAGTAATAGCATAAACTCAATATAAACCTATGTATGTGATCAAGGAATCATACAATAAAACACAACAAGCTTTACATGAAAGAATCATATTATTGTATCATATTAAATGTGAAAGAGATATTACAACCATGGCCTTGATGTCGTAAGGTCCCTTCCGACTATCCTTCATTCCCCACACACTTCTTGCTCCAAGGATTCTGAGACTATGAATCTGATACCTACTCACAATCTATCTTCACAAAGCAAATCTCAAAGCCACTATAACCAAGATGACAATTCCAAGCCAACCAAAGCTAAGCTCCAAAGATAACCAAAGCTAACCAAAGATAAATTTCTCCATGAGAACTCCTCTCCTTTCATAAGTTGAAGAGGATAAGGTGAGGAGGTTAGGATGATCCCACTAAATCATGAAAGCAAGTAAGATCCAAACCATTCGGATGCCATCTCACCATAGAAGTTTCTCCTTCTAGAAGATTCAAGAAAACGCTTGTTTTTCCCACGTGTAGGCATTCTCGCACCATGCCTATAGAGCAACCTGCGAACATCTCACACCCTAGCTATGGTGCAACCTGCGAGAATCAGACATTCTCGCACCCTTCCTATATAGCAACCTGCGAACTTCCTTTTTACAGGGTTTTTACAAAGGAGAATGCAACTTCTTTTCTCAGGAAAAGTTCTTCTCTCTTCTTTCTTCAGGAACTCAGGCCACTGAACCCTCTAAAGGAAACATATACATTTACATCATTAATGGTCATAGGGATGATGAAAATAATGTCTAACAGAGAGCCCCCCAAAGTATGAAGTTAGAATAGAGTGATAGCTGAAATACTTTGTTGAGTGTGTGTAGGGAACAAGAAACAGTCGGTCAGAAACCTGCCAACAAATAAGGAAATAAAGTACAATAATATATCATCACTGAGGTAGGCATTCCCATACTCAGAATACAAATGACTCAAAGCATAAATGTTGACATGCAAAGATGCATGTCAAGTAAGACAGGTCATGGCCACCAAACATACACTGTGGATCCATGCCAATATGACTCGAATCTGAACATAGACACCAAAAAACAATGTGGATCTATGTGTTAAAGACTCAAATTTGAACATAGCCACCAGACATACAATGTGGATCTATGCAATAGTACAAATTGAATATACTCCAATGCAACCTGAATCTGTCAGAAAAGGACCAGGGTCTTCATCTCCACCACTCTATAGTACGAATCTAACTATGTGAATACATGTGTCGAAGTCGAACATGGTAGAAACCACTTGATTACCGGTCATTAGTGTATACCATTAACAAGTGCGAGGTAAATCACCATTAATGTCAATGACTCCCAGGGTACTCTGGTACAATCCAACGAATGTGAATCAATGAACTTCCTTTTTATAGGGTTTTTACAAAAGAGAATGAAACTTCTTCTCTCAGGAAAAGTTCTTCTCTCTTCTTTCTTCAGGAACTCAGGCCATTGACCCCTCTGAAGGAAATAGATAGGTTTACATCATTAACGGTCATAGGGATGACGAAAATAATGTGTAACAGAGAGACCCCAAAATTATGAAGTTAGAACAGAGTGATAGCTGAAATACTTTGTCGAGAGTGTGTAGGGAACAAGAAACAGTCGGTCGGAAACCTGCCAACAAACAAGGAAATACAGTACAATAATATATCATCACTGAGGTAGACATTCCCATACTCATAATACAAATGACTCAAATCTTAAATGTTGACATGCGAAGATCCATTTCAAGTAAGACAGGTCATGGCCACCAAACATACATTGTGGATCCATGCCAATATGACTCAAATCTGAACATAGCCACCAAAAATACACTGTGGATCTATGTGTTAAAGATTCAAATTTGAACATAGACACCAGACATACAATGTGGATCTATGCAACAGTACAAACTGAATACACTCCAATGCAACCTGAATCTATCAGAAAAGATCCAGGGTCTTCATCTCCACCACTCTATAGTACGAATCTAACCATGTGAATACATGTGTCGAAGTCGAACATGGTAGAAACCACTTGATTACCGGTCATTAGTGTATACCGTTAACAAGTGTGATGGAAATCACCATTAATGTCAATGACTCCCAAGGCACTCTGGTACAATCCGACGAATGTGAATCAATGAGTTGAGGTCGAACACTCGACGAAATCTCTCGATCAGGGGTCGATATTGAAAACTCACTGTCGAAAGAAAAGAAACCTGCCATTGAGGCATGCAAGTTCCAAGGTACCAATTGGTTTCTAAGTCTAATTCCTAGATAATGAGTTGAAGTCGACAGGAAAAGACTCGTCACAGGAGGGCCTTAATGTATCCCACATCAATGATATGAAACAAGTAACAAGATTTTATGTATATCAGAGTAACAAGTGATTCAGGACTGACTTGGGGATGCCCGACACAATAGAAGGATTTAAGGACTGCAGAAATGGCCAATGCAATAGAAGGCTTTTCAGGTTGAACATCTTTTTGAACATATTGATGACACGACAACTGTCTTGGAAAATACTGACTCAACAACAAGGTTCACAGACCAATTTGTAATTTTATAAAGGATTATGATCAGGAGACAAGTGGATTTTCCAACCTAGACACAAGGAGAGTGAAAGGGTGTCATGTTCAAAAGTGACTCTTCCACAGAATATAGGTTTAGATACATTTCTTTGAAAAAATTTCACCACCATTTATGGCGAGTACCTATTTATTTTTACACAAGCTTGAGGAGGATAACATATGCTTGTAATGTAAGCTCATCTTTCGGATGAGTCCCTCAGACTATGTTTAACGAACCCTAGGAAGGAGTGGTTTCGTCCCATTGCGGATCTGTGGATGTTTGTTTAACGAGTCCAAGGATAGAAAACCCGGTGGTTTTTCATGTTTTGAGAGTCTGAAAAAACACTTAAAAGAGAACTCTCTCAGTTCCTTTTTCATAAAGTAGTCTGATGAGACCGAGAAAGAGATGAACTATCACTCAATAGACATTTTCTTCAAATACTTTAACGAGCGTGAAAAGAACAAGATCTCTCAGCAATCTTTTCATGTTTAGAGAGTCTGAAAAGAGCTTAAAGGGAACTCCTGTGGGTTCCTTTTTCGTATAACCTTTACGAGTCCGAAAAAGTGATAAAATTATACTCGGTTACATTCTCATTGATTTACGAGCATGAAAAAGAACAAAGACTAAGCTCGATAACTTATTGTCATGTATTTATGAGCACGAGAAACAACAAAGACTAAGCTCGGGATTGTTTTCATTTTTACGCAAGCTTTAAAACAAAACAAAACTATGCTTTGAATAGATTTTAATTTTTACACAAGATTGAAAATAAACAAAATTGTGCTTGGACCTGGTTTCCTTTTTACACAAGCTTGAACCAGAGGAAACTATGCTTGAGTTAAGTGGTTTCATTTTTACACAAGCTTGAACCATAGAAACTTATGCTTGCAACTTCCCAATGCATGGTTGCTACTTATCCCCCAGCTTACGAAGCTATTTGCTCAAACTTCAGCATGAAGTCCAGTGGAGTCGCCAATTTTGTTATCAGTAGGTGCAGACACTAACGGATCTCCCTAGATCCACCTAGATCTAGAACAAAACACACTAGAACATGACGCTTTCCTTAAGTTTTAGATATTGAATTTACTAACCAAAGAGGAATGGGTGACATACCATTTAAATGTCGCTTCCTCTCGCTATCGCCATCCTAGCTCCATTCCAACACTCATACAATGATGATCCTGCAAAAGAACACAACCAACCAAAATGATAGTAATAGCGTAAACTCAATATAAACCTATGTATGTGATCAAGGAATCATACAATAAAACACAACAAGCTTTATAGGAAAGAATCATATTACTGTATCATATTAAATGTGAAAGAGATATTACAACCATGGCCTTGATTTCGTAAGGTCCCTTCCAACTGTCCTTCGTTCCCCACACTCTTCTTGCTCCAAGGATTCTGAGACTATGAATTTGATAGCTACTCACAATCTATCTTGACAAAGCAAATCTCAAAGCCACTCTAACCAAGCTAACAATTCCAAGCCAACCAAAGCTAAGATCCAAAGCTAACCAAAGCTAACCAAAGCTAATTTTCTCCATGAGAACTCCTCTCCTTTTATAGTTTTAAGAGGATAAGGTGAGGAGGTTAGGATGATCCCACTAAATCATGAAAGAGAGAAATATCCAAACCATTCGGATGCCACCTCACCATAGAATTTTCTCCTTCTAGAAGATTCGAGAAAATGCTTATTTTTCCCACGTGTAGGCATTCTCGCACCCTGCCTATAGAGAAACCTACGAACATCTCGCACCCTAGCTATGGTACAACCTGTGAGAATTAGGCATTCTCTCACCCTACCTATATAGAAACCTGCGAACTTTTGTTTTATAGGGTTTTTACTAAGGAGAATGCAACTTCTTTTCTCAGGAAAAGTTCTTCTCTCTTCTTTCTTCAGGAACTCAGGCCACTGACCCCTCTGAAGGAAACATATAGGTTTACATCATTAATGGTCATAGGGATGAAAAAAATAATGTGTAACAGAGAGCCCCCCAAAGTATGAAGTTAGAACAAAGTGATAGGTGAAATACTTTGTCAAGTGTGTGTAGGGAAAAAGAAACAGTCGGTCGAAAACTTGCCAACAAACAAGGAAATACAGTACAATAATATATCATCACTGAGGTAGGAATTCCCATACTCAGAATACAAATGACTCTAAGCATAAATGCTAACATGAAAAGATCCATGTCAGGTAAGACAGGTCATGGCCACCAAACACACACTGTGGATCCATGCCAATATGACTCAAATATGAACATAGCCACTAAAAATACACTGTGGATCTATGTGTTAAAGACTCAACTTTGAACATAGCCACCAGACATACAATGTGGATCTATGAAACAGTACAAATTGAATATACTCCAATGCAGCCTGAATCTGTCAGAAAAGATCTATGGTCTTCATCTCCACCACTCTATAGTATGAATCTAACCATGTGAATACATGTGTCGATGTCAAACATGGTAGAAACCACTTGATTACCGGTCATTAGTGTATACCATTAACAAGTGCGATGGAAATCACCATTAATGTCAATGACTCCCAAGGTACTCTGGTACAATCCAATGAATGTGAATCAATGAGCTGAGGTCGAACACTCGACGGAATCTCTCGATCAGGGGTCGATATTCAAAACCCACTGTCGAAAGAGAAGAAACCTGCCATTGAGGCATGCAAGTTCCTAGGTACCAATTGGTTTCTAAGTCTAATTCCTGGATAATGAGTTGAATTCAACAAGAAAAGACTCGTCATAGGAGGGCCTTAATGTATCCCACATCAATGAAACGAAAAAAGTAACAAGATTTGATGTAGATCAGAGTAACAAGTGATTCAGGACTGACTCAGGGATGGCCGATGCAATAGAAGACTTTAAGGACTATAGAAGTGGCCGACACAATAGAAGGCTTTTCAGGTTGGACATCTTTTTGAAGATATTGATGACACGACAACTGTCTTGGAAAATACTGACTCAAAAATAAGGATCACAGACCTATTTGTAATCTTATAAAGGATTATGATCAGAAGACAAGTGCATTTTCCAACCTAGACACAAGGCGAGTGAAAGGGTGTCATGTTCAAAAGCGACTCTTCCACAGAATACAGGTTTAGATACATTTCTTTCCCAATTTTTCACCCACCACTTCTGGTGAGTACCTCTTTATTTTTACACAAGCTTGAGGAGGATAACATATTCTTGTAATGTAAGATCATCCTTCAGATGAGTCCCTCAAAGTATGTTTAATGAACCCTGGGAAGGATTGGTTCGGTCCCATTGTGGGTCTGTCGATGTTTGTTTAATGAGTCCAAGGATAGAAAACTCGGGGTTTTTTCATGTTTTGAGAGTCTGAAAAAACACTTAAAAGAGAACTCTCTCAATTCCTATTTCGTAAAGTATTTTGATGAGAAAGAAAAAGATATAAACTATCGCTCAACAAATGTTTTCTTCAAATACTTTAACGAGCATGAAAAGAACAAGATCGCTCGACAATCTTTTCGTGTTTAGAGAGTAAGAAAAGATCTTAAAGGGAACTCCTATGGGTTCCTTTTTCGTATAACCTTTATGAGTCCAAAAAAGTGATAAAAGTATACTCGGTTACATTCTCATTGATTTACGAGCATGAGAAAGAACAAATACTAAGCTCAGTAACTTATTCTCATGTATTTATGAGCATGAGAAAGAACAAAGACTAAGCTCAGGATTGTTTTCATTTTTACGCAAGCTTTAAAACAAAACAAAACTATGCTTGGAATAGATTTTAATTTTTACACAAGCTTAAAAACTAAACAAAATTGTGCTTGGACCTGGTTTCATTTTTACACAAGCTTGAACTAGAGGAAACTATGCTTCAGGTAGGTGGTTTCATTTTTACACAAGCTTGAACCATATAAACTTATGCTTGCAACTTCCCAATGCATGGTTGGTACTTAGCCCCCAACTTAAGAATCTAGTGGCTCAAAGTTCATCATGAAGTCTAGTGGAGTCGTCAATTTTGTTATCTAACAAATCGGTAGGTGCGGACACTAACTTTTCTCCCTAGATCCACCTACATCTAGAACAAAACACACCAGAACATGACGCTTTCCTTAAGTTTTATATATTGAATTTACTAACCAAAGAGGGATGGGTGACATACCGTTTAAATGTCGCTTCCTCTCACTATCGGCATCCTAGCTCTGTTCCAACACTCATACAATGATGATCCTGCAAAAGAGCGCAACCAAACAAAGTGATAGTAATAGCATAAACTCAATATAAACCTATGTATGTGATCAAGGAATCATACAATAAAACACAACAAGCTTTATAGGAAATAATCATATTACTATATCATATTAAATGTGAAAGAGATATTACAACCATGGCCTTGATGTCGTCAGGTCCCTTCCAACTGTCCTTCGTTCCCCACACACTTCTTGCTCCAAGGATTCTGAGACTATGAATCTGATAGCTACTCACAATCTATCTTGACAAAGAAAATCTCAAAGCCACTCTAACCAAGCTAACAATTCCAAGCCAACCAAAGCTAAGCTCCAAAGCTAACCAAAGCTAACCAAAGATAACTTTCTCCATGAGAAATCCTCTCCTTTTATAAGTTGAAGAGGATAAGGTGAGGAGGTTAGGATGATCCAACTAAGTCATGAAAGCGAGTAAGATCCAAACCATTCGGATGCCACCTCACCATAGAAGTTTCTCCTTCTAGAAGATTTGAGAAAACGCTTGTCTTTCCCACGTGTAGGCATTCTCACACCCTGCCTATAGAGAAACTTGTGAACATCTCGCACCCTAGCTATGGTGCAACCTGCGAGAATCATGCATTCTCACACCCTGCCTATATAGCAACCTGCGAACTTCCTTTTTATAGGGTTTTTACAAAGGAGAATGCAACTTCTTTTCTCAGGAAAAGTTCTTCTCTCTTCTTTCTTCAGGAACTCAGGCCACTGACCCCTCTAAAGAAAACAGATAGGTTTACACTATTAACGGTCATAGGGATGATGAAAATAATGTATAATAGAGAGCCCCCCAAAGTTTGAAGTTAGAACAAAGTGATAGCTAAAATATTTTGTCGAGTGTGTGTAGGGAACAAGAAACAGTCAGTCGAAAACCTGCGAACAAACAAGGAAATACAGTACAATAATATATCATCACTGAGGTAGGCATTCCCATACTCAGAATACAGGTCAAGTAAGACAGGTCATGGCCACCAAATACACACTGTGAATCCATGCCAATATGACTCAAATCTGAACATAGCCACCAAAAATACATTGTTGATCTATGTGTTATAGACTCAAATTTGAACATAGCCACCAGACATACAATGTGGATCTATGCAACAGTACAAACTGAATATACTCCAATGCAACCTGAATCTGTCAGAAAAGATCCAGGGTCTTCATCTCCACCACTCTATAGTATGAATCTAACCATGTGAATACATGTGTCGAAGTCGAACATGGTAGAAACCACTTGATTACCGGTCATTAGTGTATACAATTAACAAGTGCGAGGGAAATCACCATTAATGTCAATGACTCCCAAGGTACTCTGGTACAATCCAACGAATGTGAATCAATGAGCTGAGGTCGAACACTCGACGGAATCTCTCGATCAGGGGTCGATATTGAAAACTCACTGTCGAAAGCGAAGAAACCTGCCATTGAGGCATGCAATTTCCAAGGTACCAATTGGTTTCTAAGTCTAATTCCTGGATAATGAGTTGAAGTCGACAGGAAAAGACTTGTCACAGGAGGGCCTTAATGTATCCTACATCAATGACACGAAACAAGTAACAAGACTTGATGTAGATCAAAGTAACAAGTGATTCAGGGCTGACTCAGGGATGGCCGATGCAATAGAAGGCTTTAAGGACTGCAGAAATGGTCGACGCAATAGAAGGCTTTTCAGGTTGGACATCTTTTTGAACATATTGATGAGACGACAACTGTCTTGGAAAATATTGACTGAACAACAAGGATCATAGACCAATTTTTTATCTTAAAAAGGATTATGGTCACGAGACAAGTGGAGTTTCCATCCTAGACACAAGGAGAGTGAAAGGGTGTCATGTTCAAAAGTGACTCTTCCACAAAATACAGGTTTAGATACATTTCTTTCCCAATTTCCCCCCCACCATTTCTGGCGAGTACCTCTTTATTTTTACACAATCTTGAGGAGGATAACATATGCTTGTAATGTAAGCTCATACTTCGGATGAGTCCCTCGGAGTATGTTTAATGAGCCCTAGGAAGGAGTGGTTCGGTCCCATAGTGGATCTGTCGATGTTTGTTTAACGAGTCCAAGGATAGAAAACTCGGGGGTTTTTCATGTTTTGAGAGTCTGAAAAAACACTTGAAAGACAACTCTCTCAGTTCCTTTTTCGTAAAGTAGTCTGATCAGACCGAGAAAGAGATAAACTATCGTTCAACAGACATTTTCTTCAAATACTTTAACGAGCATGAAAAGAACAAGATCGTTCGACAATCTTTTCATGTTTAGAGAGTCTGAAAAGAGATTAAAGGGAACTCCTGTGGGTTCCCTTTTTGTATAACCTTTACGAGTCTGAAAAAGTGATAAAATTATACTCGGTTACAATCTCATTGATTTACGAGCATGATAAAGGACAAAGACTAAGCTTGGTAACTTATTCTCATGTATTTACGAGCATGAGAAAGAACAAAGACTAAGCTCGTGATTGTTTTCATTTTTATGAAAGCTTTAAAACAAAACAAAACTATGCTTGCAATAGATTTTAATTTTTACACAAGCTTAAAATCTAAACAAAATTGTTCTTGGACCTGGTTTCATTTTTACACAAGCTTGAACCAAAGGAAACTATGCTTGAGGTAAGTGGTTTCATTTTTACACAAGCTTGAACCATAGAAACGTATGCTTGCAACTTCCCAATGCATGGTTGGTACTTAGCCCCCATCTTAAGAAGCTAGTGGCTCAAACTTCAGCATGAAGGCCAATGGAGTTGCCAATTTTGTTGTCGAACAAATCGGTAGGTGCAGACACTAACTGATCTCCCTAGATCCACCAAGATCTAGAACAAAACACACCAGAACATGACGCTTTCCTTAAGTTTTAGATATTGAATTTACTAACCAAAGAGGGATGGCTGACATACCATTTAAATGTCACTTCCTCTCGTTATCTCCATCCTAGCTCCGTTACAACACTCATACAATGATGATCCTGCAAAAGAATGCAACCAACCAAAGTGATAGTAATAGCATAAACTCAATATAAACCTATGTATGTGATCAAGGAATCATACAATAAAACACAACAAGCTTTATAGGAAAGAATCATATTA
>SNQJ01S0025452.1:2091-18687 GCA_010110895.2 Picea sitchensis
GATCTCTTCTCCTGCAAATACTCTTTAGGGTTTAACCATTAAACATATGTGAGTACATACCTCTGATAGAATTTGCAGGTAGTGGCTCCATCTGGTAGCGGCGGTAATCATTACCAACTCTTAATAAAACTTCAAGGGTGATTGCAACTGGTTCTATGGCTGCAACTGCAACTGCAACTTAGGGTTTTATGAGGAAACCCTAATTTTTCAAACTTCAAATTTTGAAATTCTGATCCAGGGAATCGATGCGCTAAGCTAAGCCAAGTATGTTGGTGTATTCAAAATTTCGAAAATCCAACTTTTACACCCTCAAACTTGATCTGCGGTTTTTTGGACTGGTGCTTCTAGTTTTATGGTACTTCTGGTACTCTGGTACTTCTGGTACTCTGGTACTTCTGGTAAGTCTGGTACTCTGGTTTTCTAGTTTTCTGGTACTTTGTGAAACTAGGGTTTCACTTTCCGGGAGATCTAGCCACTGAAAAGGTGCATTGAGGGTGCCAAAATGATCCTTGGGGGAGGGTGCACTTTTCTAGGTGGTTTTAGGGCTGAAATACATTTCCAACAAAAAGCCCTAATTTTCATGTAGGGCAACAGTGGCGTTTTTCACTTTTCTCTTGTGAAAGATGCTCTCTTCAGCTTGGCTCTGATAACATGTTAATGTTTATTCCATTATTATAGTTCTTTTCATTTCAATATATAACAGCAACATAAAGACAAGATCACTAAGAAATACACAATCATAAGAGACACAGCATTTATCCTAGGAAACCCTCTAGGGGAAGAAAACCTAGCAAAACTTCCTTATTATAGATAGCCAATACAATGCCAAGAGATAACTCAAACTAAAACATAAGTTCCTCTCCCAAAGATGCGCCACTCTCTCTCCTTCTGCAATTCTGAAACTTGTCTCTCAAAATGAGCGAGTTATGTGTCTAAGTGAGGTGCTAGCCTCCTTATTTATATTAGGCTGGCACGTGTGAAGTGTCTCTTCACTGGCAGGGCCGACTTCTCCAACTGGGTGGTTATAACCACATTTATTTCAATTCAGCACCCCTTTAATATTTTATGGGGCGGACTTCTTATTCTGCCTATTATAATTATCATTTGGCCAATCCGCAAAAGGGGATTTGGCCCTATTACAATAGACGACATGATCAATCCACAATGGGGATTGATCCAATGAATAATATATCAAATAATAATAATAATACTCTTTGCAGTTACGTTATTTCAACACGGACAACACCTACAATCCATCCGCAAAGATGAAAAGGAGAAAAAGGCGGAAGACGGAGGCCAAAATTGAGATGATAGAGAGCGTTGGAGAAAATCTCGCTTGGTTGAGTACCCTGGAGGAGGAAATCGCCAAGCTGAGGTAAACCCTCAGGTAAATTTAGGTGCATTTCAAAAAGTTTTTGACAGATAGCGGCTTAAGAAAAGGGAGTCCTAATATGATAGACCGGTTGCTAATGGTCCCTTTAAATAGGATTATTGTTCTTCCTTTTTTGTAACTTGTTTCTATTTTAGAATTATCAAGAAGTTGGAATGTTTTAAATTCCATGAGAAAATCCTCTATATACGTTTGGTCTCAAGGGTATAGAAAGCATGGAGAAAAGAGGAGCCTGCCCTCTGTGCAGGAAAACTTTGTAAATCTCTGGGGCTGGAATGAACACATGAATGCAAAGGCAGATTTTGGACTTTTTTATGAAAAGATTTTAACTAGTGGTGTTATGAGTCTCGTTTTCTCTCATAGTGTGTGATTTCTGTTATTCTGCATTTCATTTTTCTTTCCTCTGTCTAAATTGAGAAATTAAAAGTCCAGAATTCATTATTCAATGCTCTCGGCTTGGAGATTTAGTCTATGTTTATCTCTTCTAAACCATTTCAGAATTCATTACTATAATGCTCTGATAATAGTTGTGTGTTTATTTTCTTCTAATACCACCTAAATTTTCAAGTATAAACTCAAAAGTCACTTCCTCATTAACCTTTTCCTCTTGATTGTTTTCATTATTTGGTAATGCATCTGACATTCCTGACCCCATGGCCCAAAAGTCATCTTTGGTTCTTCAACAATTTTATTAAAAATCCCAAATACAAACCAAATCTAGCCATTGATTTCCATAGATATATCAAGTGACACGAGAGAGCCCTCTCTGAGTTGAGCAGGCTAGTGCCTCAACTCTAAAGCTGGTTGAAACAGTTACCTCTGTCATTTGTCTATTCAGCCAGACATAATTTACAGAGTTCTAACATTCTGGCGCCGCTGCCGAGGACGAAATTGAAAATTTTTCCCTGGGAAGAACGACATGGTTGAGTTCTAAGGTATGAGAGCAGCAGACACTTAGGCACATATTGGTTGTATTCTTGCTCTGATGACTCCACATTAGTTTGAAGGCGACTCCACTGATAAAAGAATCTTGAATTTCCAAAAGGTGACTCCACTCTCAATGCTTCAAGCACAAGATAGAGACTTCACTGAAAGATGAGACCCCTTGACAGGGGCAAGGAAAAGCATCATGAAGGAAAACAGGTACTCAAAATGGGACCTCTTCCAAAGAATTCTATTTTTCATTTTAAGTTGCCTATGCTCCTTCCTTGAACATGCCAAATGAATTTTCCTTTACCTATTGTATTTTAATGATGATCATGAATGACTTGCAATTATATTTCCTCCTCTCTACGTTGCACATGCATACCCTCACCTTGTCGCTAGTTTTGATAAAACGTTTTCACCTGGGCCACACAATGACAATGACCAAGTTGATGAATCCAGTGAGACCCAGGCCGATATTTCTTCCACAGTTCTTGGTCCAACATCCCCCAAGGCCCAACATAGATATATACCCTTAAAGCTACCCCAAACCCTTCATGATTTCCCTCCAAATTACTATGAGTATCTACATGTGTTTAACGGAGAATCTGATATCATATCGGCTGAAAAGCACATTCAAGGGTTTGAGCATTTTATAAATTTATTTGAGATTGACCACGATGATGTGTGTATGAGAGTTTCCTCTCAATCCTTGAAAGGAGACACCAAACATTGGTTCAAACATTTGCATCCAGAAACCATCAACTCATGGGTGGAATTGAAGAAAGACTTTTTAAAGTTTTGGGGCAAGGAGAAATCCTTAGAGCTGCAACTCACTGAGTTTTATGCCTTGAAAAGACAAAGCAATGAAGCTATTTATGTATTCAGTAGAAATTTCTCTAGCGTGTATTATAATTTGTCCAAAGAAATTCAACCCTCTAGAGCCGCTGCCATGCTCCATTATACAACTACTCTTCATCCAGATTTTTCTTTCCTCCTGATGGAAAGAAGACCTAAGTCCTTACAACAAATGTTTAGTGATTCTCAAGACATTAAACACAACATCCAAGCATGTAAACAAATCCAGAATGAGGGGTTGAATTCTCAAGAACATGAAAGTAAACATGAACAGAAAATAGTTGATTGGAATCTTGAGCATAGAATTGACGATATCATAGGTCCTCTCGAAGTTTCCAATGCTAATGATTTTGCAAAGAATTACATTCCGCTTGTTGAAAGAAGAGATGTTGATTTAGCTTATGATCCATCCCATGATAAGCAGGGGGCTTATGGTTTTATTTATTCATTTGTAGACAGTCAAGAAGATGAATTTACAAATCAGTTTATTAAAGAACATGTTGACGTTCCAAGGTTGTTCTTGTTAGATGACATTGCATATGTTGTTGATTTACCTATATATGATGAATACGATGATGATTGTGATGGTGACTACTTCGAACAACCAACTGCATGTTCCCTATCAAAAAAAAAAATCAGCAGTACAGTGAAATGACTCAACCTACATATCACAGTTGCAGAGGAAAGGATATCGGATTAGATGAAGGAGATTCTCTGCCTTTATGTTTTGCTGCATTTAAGTTGTTGAAAGAGAACTATAAGATCATCATTGAGGAAAATGAATATGTGCTTATGTAAAACCATGCTAAATCAATGGAGCAGAATGACAAGATATCACAACACTCTTTTCATGTGCTTGAAGACCCTATTACTTGTGTTGAAATGTAGCCATCTGTTGGGGATAAAATGAAGATGGCTTCAAATCAGGTGGGACAACCCTACCATTATGTTTTGCTTCTTTCGAATTATTGAATAAAAATATTTGTAGTATCTCAGGTCAGGAATCCTCCAGGCATGAGAGGAGTGGTGATGATAATTCTATGAACAATCACATAAAAGGTCATGTCAGCTCAGATTTGCAGTCTACGTTCAGCTATTAGCCTGAAAAGGAAGAAGAATTTCCTCCAGAAAATATTGTTCAAGGTCATTTTCTTTCTCCCGAAATCAATATAGATTTTCAACATGAAAAAGTGTTTCAAAGTGTTTTCTCTTCCCTTGAAAATGACGTAGTGGTTCAATTTCTAAACAACATAGACATGGATGAGGATTATGAAACTGCATCTATGGAAACTTCCAGCAATGAACAAAAAAATGACATAGATTTTCAGGAAAGAAACAAAAGAGTGTATGCCACTTTTCAATCAAAAATACAGAAAGATAATGAAGAGGCAGTGGTTTAATTTGATTCATTTGAAAATCATGGTTTTGAAAATGCATCCATGGGAACTCTAGACTGTGAAATAATGCATGTTGTTAGCTTTTCACATTTGTAAGAAGATTATGAGCAGGAACTTATTTCCATTCATTCATTTGAAAGTCAAAATGACAGTCCTCAAGCAAATTTCCAGAAGTTTAATGAAACCAAATCAGAATTGTTTGATGAACAAAAGGATGCACATAATATGGCTGTCACATTTGAAGATGTTCAAGAATGTATGAATGTTTTTGTTGATATGCATGGAAGAGTAGAAAAACCTATTGTTGCCATTTCATTTGAAAACGTTCTCAAATCAGAAGAAATAGAGCAAGAGAAGCAAACGCTTATGAAAAAGGATTTCCTTTATGTTTTTGCTCATCAAGAAGAAATGACCTTTCATGGTCTCCAAGATCCTGTAGCCATTCTATTACAGTCATCATTGAAGGAGGAGTTTGTTTTATTCATAAATTCAAGTTTTGGATTCAACTTGTGTTTTCAGTTGCCATCTTTTACATTTGTCTACCTGCTTAAGAAAGATGTGATTGGGGAAAAATCGGGAGGCCAATTGCTTGATTGGTTGCATTGGCACTTCAGCATCACTTGATTGAGTATTTCATCACATCAGTTTTAGAATAGATAGGATTGTGCAAATAAGCTAGTCGGTCAAGCATTTTTCAGTTTGATTTTTCTAGTACGATACAGTCATTTTTCAATAATATACTCGAACGTCCAACATCCAGTCAAAAGCAGTGCGCAGAGCTTTGTTTTCAGTCGACACTAGTGACATAGTAGGAGCAGGGTACACACATGTTTTGGGAGCATCCCAATGGATCAGGCACCGGGTCTATGAGTTCTTTGCTACCTTGCAGGGAGGATAGCATCCCCAGTTGGAGCCAATGTTATCACCTTAACAATTTTCATATCGGGATCTAAAAATTTCGGAAATTTAGCGAAANCCTTTATGTTTTTGCTCATCAAGAAGAAATGACCTTTCATGGTCTCCAAGATCCTGTAGCCATTCTATTACAGTCATCATTGAAGGAGGAGTTTGTTTTATTCATAAATTCAAGTTTTGGATTCAACTTGTGTTTTCAGTTGCCATCTTTTACATTTGTCTACCTGCTTAAGAAAGATGTGATTGGGGAAAAATCGGGAGGCCAATTGCTTGATTGGTTGCATTGGCACTTCAGCATCACTTGATTGAGTATTTCATCACATCAGTTTTAGAATAGATAGGATTGTGCAAATAAGCTAGTCGGTCAAGCATTTTTCAGTTTGATTTTTCTAGTACGATACAGTCATTTTTCAATAATATACTCGAACGTCCAACATCCAGTCAAAAGCAGTGCGCAGAGCTTTGTTTTCAGTCGACACTAGTGACATAGTAGGAGCAGGGTACACACATGTTTTGGGAGCATCCCAATGGATCAGGCACCGGGTCTATGAGTTCTTTGCTACCTTGCAGGGAGGATAGCATCCCCAGTTGGAGCCAATGTTATCACCTTAACAATTTTCATATCGGGATCTAAAAATTTCGGAAATTTAGCGAAAATCTATACCACAATAGAGGCATGATAGTTTAGGGGGCAGGGCTATATCCCACGACATATAGAAAAATATAGTGGAGGTGGGAAGGGAGTAGCTTGGTGGGCCGTCGATTTTGAAGAATCCCAGATCCATGGTTGAGGTCCACATCAGGCCGACAAATAGCACGGAACTTAATTTTGCGAAGGCAGACCAGGGAAAACCATTATGATTTTGATGGGGAACGCATGGCACTCTTACACATGCATCAGGGAAGACAACATATTGCCCAAAACCACTTTTACCATGGCCCCGATGTCACATGGTTTAAAATGTCACATCAATAATTCATGGGAAGGATGGCAGTTGGTCAAATCACCCCACATCACTGGTCCAGGTACTTTCCCAGGTGACGTATCAAAAGGATGTTGTCACATAACTAACTCGAAGCTCATCATTCAAAATGGATTGATGAAGCATAGCACACCAACGTACTATGACAGTAATTCGTGATTAAAATGCAAAGACTATCAAATCTCAGATATGAATCGTTTTATCCTACTCTGAGAAATTTCCATCTTATGCATAAGAAAAACAAGCTCGGCCAGTGTCGATTTCCTGAGTCTTGTAAATTCAAAGGGTGGAAAAATCACGGTCTCTGCAAAATATGAAAGGTATGGATAACACTCATTAAACGGTGTCTGACATGACTAGGTTCTCAACTAATGTGCCAAGTTGGTCAATAAGTAAGAAAGAAAGATGGGTCTTGCAGATACTGGCAACTAAATTTCACACCGAACCTACAATTGAGATAGAGTCAGGGGTCAGATTAAACCCCGTTATGAGGGATCTTGTCATAAATAAGCACGCGGACAACACCTACAATCCAGTCACAAAGAGGAAAAGGAGCAAAAGGTAGAAGACGGAGACCAAAACCAAGATGATAGAGAGCGTTGGAGAAAATCTCTCTTGGTTGAGTACCTTGGAGGAGGAAATCGCCAAGCTGACGTAAATCCTCAGGTAAATTTAGGTGCATTTCAAAAAAAAATGGACAGATGGTGGCTTAAGAAAATGGAGTCTTGATATGACAGACCGGTTACTAACGGTCCCTTTAAATAGGATAATTGTTCTTCCTTTTTTGTAACTTGTATCTATTTTAGAATTATGAGGAAGTTGGAACATTTTAAATTCCATGAGAAAATCCTTGATATATGTTTGGTCTCAAGGGCATAGAAATCATGGAGAAAAGAGGAGCATGCCCTCTGTGCAGGAAAAATTTGTAAATATTTTGGGCTGGATTGAACACATGAATGCAAAGGCAGATTTTGGACTTTTTTATGAAAATATTCTAACTAGTGGTCTTATGAGTCTCGTTTGCTCTCATAGTGTGTGATTCCTATTAGTCTGCATTTCATTTTTGCTTTCCTCTGTCTAAATTGAGAAATTAAAAGTCCAGAATTCATTATTCAATGCTCTCGACTTGGCGATTTAGACTTTGTTTATCTCTTGTAAACCATTTCAGAATTCATTACTATAATGCTCTGATAATAGTTGTGTGTTTCTTTTCTTCTAATACCACCTAAATTTTCAAGTATAAACTCAGAAGTCACATCCTCATATATCCTTTTCCTCTTGATTGTTTTCATGATTTGGCAATGCATCCTACATTCCTGACCCCATAGCCCAAAGGTCATCTTCAGTTCTTCAACAATTTTATTAAAAATCCCCAAAACAAACCAAATCTAGCCACTGATTTCCATAGATATATCAAGTGACATGAGAGAGACCTCTCTGAGTTGAGAAGGCTAGTGCCTCAACTCTAAAGTTCGTTGAAACAGTTACCTCTGTCGTTCTATTTAGTCGGACATAATTTACAGAGTGCTAACACTAGCAATGGTTTTATTGCAGTAGTTTTATGCAAACTTTCAATCCTTTCATGATAGATTTAAATCATATTTGTATGAGAACAAAAATGCAGATGAAAGGGTGGATTCACTACATATAAATCACCTGGAACAGAGTCATAATATGTTGGATGAACTCAACATCAATTTTAATTCTTGTAAGGATCCTTTTGCATCATGCTTTCAGGTGGTAAACAATCCCAAAGTTTTAGATTTGTCAGCATTGAATTTGTTTTCAAGTTTACATTAAAGTTGTCATCAAGTAGAATTCTCACTTTGCCTCCTAAGGACATGCAAAAAGCTCAAACAAAAGACAAAGAACTTGCATGTTTACATTGGGTTTTTGATTTCACTTGACTTGGCAAGTTCATTTAGCAGCTTAGTGTAGGTAACAGTCTGAATAAGCCCAACACTTTGAGCATCTATTTCAGTATTTTTCAATATGTGTTTTAAGATGGCAGTAGTAGTCTTTAGCAGTGTAGAATATACTTCCAGTTTGTAGTTTGGCTTCAGTTGCATAATGAGTTGGTTTCAGGTTTGCAGGTTGTAATTTTTGAGTTGGGACCAACCCAAGGGATCAGGCACAAGTCTTTGGGTTCTTTGTCTCCTCACAGGGAGAACATCATCCCCATTGGAGCCAATGTTATCACATCTTATTGACAGGACAAGTAAAAGCCTCAAAAATTAGTTAAGGGAAGCACAAGATACTATCATCCAATTCAGAGAGGAACAAAGAGCACACATGAAGGATGCATTAAAAATCATTAAAAAGTGTCATGAGGCCATTGATAACAACAAAATAATGGTATAAAGGTCTTTACCTTTACGTAAGCAACTCAAGCATATCTACTAGCAAAACTTGTCTTTAAATAAAGAAAACATAACTCTGAAACAAAGACCACAACAAATTGAAATTGATCATGAGGCTAAGAGGAAGTTAGACTTGCATATAGAAGTAGCTGAGGTGTAAGATCATTGAGATGGAAATATTTGGTTTTGCCCTTTTTGATATTTTTCCATCATAAGCAAAGGTATAAAACCCAAACCCCAATTTTGCAGCTATTATGAAACTTGCAAGCTATATCTCTTTTCATAATAATTTTTGTTCAAGGTTAGTGTGTTAAGATTATTTGCATCATATACATAACCTAGAAACCCCAAAAGTGCAAACTGTGACAATTAGCATTGGAGATAAGAAAAAGCATAAATTGTGCAACGTGGGCACACTACGCAAGTGTTGTAAGTGTCAATTTTTACAAAGATGGCTTTCATCATGGTAGACACATATTGGATGAGATAGGCAAGTTTGAAGGTGATATTAAAGCTACTTCAACACATGAATATATACAGTTTATATCAACATGAAGCTAAGTCTCATTCTATAACCCTATAGTTTCTAGGGTTTTGAGTTTTGATGGACAAATCAGTGTTTTAAGGAATGATGAATGTTTCCAGAGCTCTATATTATGTTCTTTCAAGTTCATATGTTATTAAATGGTCATTAGGTCCCATATTCAGGTCAAACAAGTGAAAAAAATGGAAATAGGGAACTCGATGCATAAGTGTTGTAGTTTCTAATTGCGTAGCGAGCTCGCTACGCCAGTGTATTTTTATCATAACTCTTAAATCGTGTGCCTGTTTGACATGAAATTTTTATGGGATATGCATGAAGGTAATATGAATGAGCTCACTTAAATTTTAGGTCAAAATGATTCATTGTTTTCGAGAAATGAGCCACAGTCATCTTCAACCATTTTTTAATTTTCTTGAGATCCGTGAACTGGGTTTTCCCAAATTTCTCCAGAAGAAGCATCACAATGATATTAAGTTGCTGACCAAAATTTAGCCTGACCCAGTTTACAGTTTGAGAAAAAATAAAAAAAATACCAACTGCAGAAATTTCACTGTGTAAACACATTGTGCAAGTGCTGAAGAATACAGTTGCGCAGTGAAATGACACAACCGTGATAGGGCAGTCAGATCATCATCCAACTTGACCTCATAGCATTCCACTTGTACCCGGTCGCCTATAATAACTTTAGATCTTGATGGCATGAAGATAGAGAGTTAGGTGTCTTTTTAGTCAAACTTGTTATGATGTATTTAATGTAATAAGTTGACTTCTATACTTTAGCTAGTTAGTTCCTATTTTCAATGAAACTAAGACCAAACTATAGGAAAGTGGTTGAATTTGAACTCCTCATCTTGAGGAAGAGTTTTTTCTATATATTTTAGTAATTTTGATTGACTAAGGGTGGGCAGAAGCATACAAGGCATTTTAGATTGAGCATTTTGTAGCCTTTTTTGGATTTTAATGGAAAATTAATGCAGAAGTACACTACTTTCAAATCAGAGATTCTTGCACTGGTAATTTGAAGTGTGTGTCTCTTCCGTATGTATAGGTTTCTCATTTTTCCCATTTTTTCATTTCATCTGCAAGCTTCATGTACTTAAATTGAAAAGTGATGGTCTAGAATTAATCTAATATTGATGCTCTAGATTAAAACAAGTAAAGTATTGGATCTTCTTCTTAACTTAGTCAGAATTCATCCAAGTTGGTGCTCGGATTATAGTTATATGTTTTCCTTTTCACTAAAATATTTTCAACTACCTAGTCTTTGTTTCATTGATAGTTCCACCAACCAGTCATTGATAATTCCATTTGCGAGAAAGTTGACTCCATGCCCAATGGATACCTCATCCTTGCTCTACCACCAATCATTTTACAAACCTTATTTCCATTTCAGATCTATCCAATGAACCTAATTTACAGTGAGATATCCCTCTATGGTTTGGAAAGGCCAAATTCCAAGCCTAAAGGTGGTTTGAAGGTTACCTTCGTGGTTTTCCTCCCACAGCCAGGAAAATTATGACCAACAAACGATTGACTAAGTATACACCTTTAAAGTCAGTCTATGGTAAGGAGGTTGTGATGCCCTTAGAATTGGTGGTACCAAGTCTAGAAATTTCCATTGTGACACATATGTCCAATGATTAGTCCCTTCAGAAGTAATTTATTGAGCTATTGGAACTAGAAGAGGACTAATGATCCAGATTTTATGAGCAGAACGAATTGACTACAGATTATTAACAAATTCTTAACACAGAATAACAGAGATATAGTAAAACTGGTTTTCTATTCAATAAGGAAATAAGTTGAAACTGTAAAATGCAGCAGAAAACAAGCTTTCTAGAATGGTGGCAGCTTATCTCTGAGAAGAGATGTGATGGTTGGGCTCATTCGCCAGAAGATGATTACAATGAGGCTCTAAAGGCATTTTTACAATAAACAAGAGTGTAAAAAACCCTAGACATCAAAAAACCTAACCCTAGGAGATGAAGCACCAAAAGTCGTGTGGGCCCCGTTTGGGTAAGTCAATACATCAACTTCTCGGGGTCGTAACGTTTGCATATGATCTCTGTTTTAGGCGTATAATAGCCTGTTGGAAAGATCTATCTGATGAATACAACTATTGACGAAAATTTCATGATGAAAATTTATGATTACTACATACCAAAAAAAAAAAAAGTCGTTTAGGGCCTCAAAATGGCTCCAGAAGTTCAGGACCTGAAAAACTGCTAAATATAGTAAATTACCAAAATTGCCAAAAAGTTGGTTTGAGCCAGCTGGAAAAGGTGGGTGGCCACAAATATCCACATGGATCAATCCTCCCTCCTTAGGAAGCAATGGTCTCCATTGTGTTGAGTTCCCCCATTAGATGAGGAATTTTTTGTCGAATTTTGCCCCGGGTGAGCCACTTGCCTTGGTGCAGGAGTTGCCCTGCTTTGACGACTCGATAAAGTTGGATCCTTTGTTGTCAAGTTCCCTTTACCTGTGTATCCACAATATGATCACTGGATGGCTGTTGTATGCAGTCGGGGTTGAGCTATGTTGGTATCAGTTGTTCTTCTACGTCTGAGGTGTCCAATAATGGTGGGAAATAAGGTCGAAGGAGGTCCATGTTGAACACTCAGTGCAGGCCAAGGAAAGGAGGAATGTTGAGCTCAAAATAATTATCCCCCACAGCCTTGGTGATGGTGTACGACACATAACGGACTGGGCAAAGCTTCCAATGGGGTCTTATAGGCATTCTTTCTTCAAGTGCAACCAAACTTTGTCGCCCGCCTGAAACTTATGTGGCACCCGATGTTGATCATGGCGCTGCTTGTACTTGTCATTAGACTTATGTAGGATATCTTGAACCTGCTGGCAAATGTGCTAGATCCACTCAATGAACCGGGTGGCTTTGTCAGCTTCAGTTGGAGCAGGAGATGAGTCGGTCGAGGTGAGCGCAAGGGGAAGTACAACATCTATGGGACCCAATGGTTGGAATCCCAACCCCACCTGAAAGGGGTTGTGGTTGGTTGAGCTATACAAGGCTCAGTTGTAGCTATGTTGGACATAGGGAAGACTCTCATCCAATGTGTGAGGGTGCTTGGAATTATACATGCGTAAGATATGCATGATCATTCGATTTACGACCTTGGTTTGGCCATCTGTCTCGGGGTGGAAGGTCATGGATTTGGTGAGCTTGGTGTCCAACAGTGACCAGAGGCTCGACCAGAATGTGCTGAGAAATTGACTGTCCTGATCTTAGACAATGGTTTGTGGGATTCCAAAATGTACCCAGACTCGTTCAAAGAAGAGCTTGGCAGTGGCTTCTGTTGTGATGCTCTTCTTCCAGGCAACCGAAATCACCATCTTAGAAAAGCGATCAACAACCACAAAAACACAGTCATTTCCCTACTTGGTGGGTGGGAGACCCGACATGTAGTCCATTGAGATGGATTCCCATGTCCTATCAGGAGTTGGAAAAGGGGTGTACAAGCCTTGTTTCTTATTGGTAGGTTTGGAAATGGCACAGGCAGTGCAGGACCTGATATACTTGATGACCTCATGTTGAAGTTTCGGCCAGTAGAAATGTTTATGTAGCATCGCCACTGTCTTTTCGATGTCGAAGTGTCCTGCCACCCTACTTAAGTGGGCTTCCCAGATCATCTTCGGTCGCTCGCTTGATGGAATGCATATATGGCCCAGACGACACAACAACCCATCCTAAAGATGGAAATTATCGACAACTATGTTTGCACCCAACATTTGGTAGGTGGTGGGGAAGTCTGGGTCTCTCTCATAGAGTTGGGGCCATCCATAGGTCTCATGGTTGCAAGAGTATAGCACCATGGTGAGTGTCGTGACTAGCGGTCTACTGAGGCAATCAGTGACGCGGATGGTGCTTCATCTTTTATACTTGATGTTGAGGTGTAATTGATGTAAGTATGTGGACCACTTTTGATGGCAATCATTCTGTAATTTGCCTTGTGCCTGCATGAACTGCAATGGCTTATGATCAGTGTGGATGATTGTCTCCTTCCCAATAATGTAATGTCTCCACTAACGACATGCTTTCACAATGGAGTACATGTATTTGTCATAAGTAGGGTACTTACGGACAACATCTGATAGTGTCTCACTATGATAGGCCACAGGGTGGCCATGTTGAGTGAGAATGACGCCTGCAACATAGACTGAAGCATATGTCTTGATCTCAAAGGGTTGTTGCAGGTATGGTAGTGAAAGTACTGGGATTGAGCACAAGCATTGCTTCTAGTCATCGAATGCTTGTTGTTGGGACCTACCCCACGCAAATTTTTCCTTACCACCAACCCTGGTTATTTCGCTGAGGTCCCATGTAATATGGGACAATCCAAAGATGAACCTACGGTAGAAATTGGCAAGGCCCAAGAAGCTTCGAAGCTCAGTGAGTGTGGTTGGGGCTGGCCAGTCACTAATGACTTGGATCTTGGTTGGATCCACATGTATGCCATGTTGATCAACAATGTAGCCCGGGTAATGGACCTTCTCCATGCTGAAGAATAATTTTCCCAAGTTGGTGTATAACTTGTGTTGTTGCAGGGTGTGCAGAACCTGTTAAATATGTTGCAAGTGTTCTACCCAAGACTTGTTGTAAATGAGAATGTCATCCAGATACACCACTAAAAAATTATTGGTGAATGGTTGTAGGATATCGTCCATCGTCCTCATGAAAGTGGTTGGATCATTTGTCAAACCAAAGGGCATGACCAACCATTCAAAAAGGCCTTCCTTTGACTTGAAGGTAGTCTTCCATACACATGTATGTTCTATCAGGACCTGGTGGTAGCCCGACTTCAAATCAATCTTACTAAAGTATTTGGCCCCCATGAGTTGATCAAGGAGGTCATCGATTTGGGGAATTGGGTATTGGTTTCTGACTGTGATTTTATTCAGGACCCAGTAATCAATGTAGAGTCGCCAGGTTCCATCTTTCTTCTGTACCATCACGATTGGGCTCCCACAAGGTGATGAGTTGGGACGGATGTGCCCCTTGTGGAGAATTTCTTGGATCTGTCACTTGATCTCCTCATTCTCTAACATAGAGCGATGATAGACTGGCCCATTGGGCAGCGGTGCGTTGGGGGTTAGATCGATGGGGTGCTTGACCTGACAGTGCAGAGGTACCCCGGTAGGTGAGGAGAAGATATCTGAGTATTCTTCAATGACCTTATATACTTGCTTCTGTTGTGTGGAGAGGTCAGCCGCAGAGACCCTAGATGTGCTGTGATCTTTCGCTCATTACGAGAGCGAATCATGAAGAATACAAACTTCCCCGTCTGAGAAATGACCTTCCTGCACTTCTTGGTAGAGATCAAGGAAATAGCACTAGGTGGGACTGCCTCGGGTATCTTGTACAATTTATTTTTCAAAGTAATAATAACACTACGAGCCCTAGACTCATATACAACATGACGTTTCCATAAATAAGGTTGGACCAAAAGAACATCACAAACTTTGAGAGGAAAAACATCACACAATACCTCGTCTTTGAAGGGCTTGATGTCGTACGGCAGTCGACACTGTTGGTTGACGCGAAGATCGCTTCCTTGGCAGAGCCATCCAATGGTGTAGGGTTGTGGGTGTGGCGTTGTCGGTGGGCCAACCACTTGACAACCTCTACTGAGATGAGGTTCTTCTAGATACCACTATTAACCATGAAGTGCAGTGGGGTGCCTTTTACCCACATCTGTGAATGGAAGAGGCACTCTCCTTCTTCTGGCTCATCTGGTTCATCAGGTTGGAGCTTGGCGGTAGCAACGGTGGCACTAGGTTTCGCGTTAATGATCTGTCTTCCCCTTTCTGGTTCTGACTCAGAGTCAGAACCTGGATCTGATTCAGAGGCTTTCACTTCGGCCACCAGCGACTGCTTTGAGCGGCAATCAGCAGTGTTATGCCAAGGGATCTTATGGAAGTCGCACCACTTCCCAATATCTTTCTTTGTCTTTCTAGTGTTCTTCTTTGCTTGTGTCTTGGATTGGTTGTCCTAATACTATCCATCTTTTCTCTATCCATTTTTTTGTGGGTTGGGGCCGCCCTTTCCTAGCTTTTGTTGTGAGGGGTTCCCGGGCCCAAATTGTCGTGTCTTTTGTTCGAGCTTCTGCTCGATTTTGACGGCATATCGGTAGGTCGCGCCCAAGGATGAGATGTCCAAAAATTCCATTTCGGTCTGGATGTATCTATGCAAAGAACCACTATACTTGAGCACTAGATTTCACTCTGAATCTTTGATACCCAGCTTGGTGTGCAAGGTATGGAAGATATTTGTGAACATTGGCACTGCTTGGTCTCTTTCTTGCCGCAATGTGGTACATTTGGTATACAAGTCGTCATAAATTCCAACAGGGTAGTATTGTTCCTTAATAGCATCCCTTAAGGATTCCCAGGTGGTCGTGACTGTAAATAACGAGGGTTCCTCTTTTTCCTTTTTCTCACAGAAAGTTTCCCACAGATCTTTGACATGGGGAACAACTTTGAGGAGCGCAAAAGTAATTTTTTCTCTATTCGAAAAGTTATGGACAAAAAAATACCCTTCTAATACATTCAACCACTTGTCTACAGCATCTGTGTCTATCTGACTTTCAAATACAATAATATTGAAGTTTATTTGTACCTTGAAGGGGGCGGTGCCTCCGCTCAAAGAAGATGTGTCGCCTATTGGTAGTCGTCGAAGGATTTGCGCGAAACTATCCATCATATCGTTCCTCTATTGCATGAGGGATTCCTTAAGAAACATTTTGAAAGGATCTCATGTCATGTCATCTTTCTTTTCTCCTTCCATGAGAGGTCGCTTGGGCGTGCGAGAGCTTTGTTCCTCAAGAGAAACAAGCTCGAGACCTAATTCTTTGTACTTCGACCTCGTTGGGGACATGCATTAAGACGATAAGGAGTAGACCACTCTGATACCACTGATCCATATTTTATGAGCAGAAAGAAATGACTACAGATTATTAACATATGCTTAACACATAATAACAGAGATACAATAAAACTGGTTTTCTATTCAATAAGGAAATAAGTTGAAACGGTTAAATGCAACGGAAAACAAGCTTGTTGGAATGGTGGCGGCTTATCTCTGAGAAGAGATGTGACAGTTGCGCTCATTCGGAAGAAGATGATTACAATGAGGCTCTGAAGGCCTTTTTACAATAAACAGGAGTGTCAAAAACCCTAGACATCCAAAAACCTAACCCTAGGAGATGAAGCG
>SNQJ01S0025452.1:39034-51998 GCA_010110895.2 Picea sitchensis
ACCATTAAACATATGTGAGTACATACCTCTGATAGCATTTGCAGGTAGTGGCTCCATCTGGTAGCAGCGGTAATCATTACCAACTCTTAAGAAAACTTCAAGGGTGATTGCAACTGGTTCTACGGCTGCAACTGCAACTGCAACTTAGGGTTTTATGAGGAAACCCTAATTTTTCAAACTTCAAATTTTGAAATTCTGATCCAGGGAATCGATGCGCTAAGCTGAGCCAAGTATGCTGGTGTAGTCAAAATTTCAAAAATCCAACTTTTACCCCCTCAAACTTGATCTGCGATTTTTTGGACTGGTGCTTCTAGTTTTATGGTACTTCTGGTACTCTAGTACTTCTGGTAAGTCTGGTACTCTGGTTTTCTAGTTTTCTGGTACTTTGTGAAACTAGGGTTTCACTTTCCGGGAGATATAGCCACTGAAAAGGTGCGCTGAGGGTGCCAAAATGATCCTTGGGGGAGGGCGCACTTTTCTAGGTGGTTTTAGGGCTGAAATACCTTTCCAAAAAAAAGCCCTAATTTTCATGTAGGGCAACAGTGGCGTTTTTCACTTTTCTCTTGTGAAATATGCTCTCTTCAGCTTGGCTCTGATAACATGTTAATGTTTATGCCATTATTATAGTTCTTTTAATTTCAATAGATAACAGCAACATAAAGACAAGATCACTAAGAAATACACAATCATAAGAGACACAGCATTTATCCTAGGAAACCCTCTAGGGGAATAAAACCTAGCAAAACTTCCTTATTCTAGATAGACAATACAATGCCAAAAGATAACTCAAACTAAAACATAAGTTCCTCTCCCAAAGATGTGCCACTCTCTCTCCTTCTACAATTCTGAAACTTGTCTCTCAAAATGAGCGAGTTATGTGTCTAAGTGAGGTGCTAGCCTCCTTATTTATATTAGACTGGCACGTGTGAAGTGTCTCTTCACTGGCAGGGCTGACTTCTCCAACTGGGTGGTTATAACCACATTTATTTCAATTCAGCACCCCTTTAATATTTTATGGGGCCGACTTCTTATTCTGCCTATTATAATTATCATTTGGCCAATCCGCAAAAGGGGAATTTGGCCCTATTACAATAGACGACATGATCAATCCACAATGGGGATTGATCCAATGAATAATATATCAAATAATAATAATAATACTCTTTACAGTTACATTATTTCAACAAGGACAACACCTACAATCCATCCGCAAAGTTGAAAAGGAGAAAAAGACGGAAGACGGAGGCCAAAACTGAGATGATAGAGAGCGTTGGAGAAAATCTCGCTTGGTTGAGTACCCTGGAGGAGGAAATCGCCAAGCTGAGGTAAACCCTCAGGTAAATTTAGGTGCATTTCAAAAAGTTTTTGACAGATGGCGGCTTAAGAAAAGGGAGTCCTAATATGATAGACCAGTTGCTAATGGTCCCTTTAAATAGGATTATTGTTCTTCCTTTTTGTAACTTGTTTCTATTTTAGAATTATCAAGAAGTTGGAACGTTTTAAATTCCATGAGAAAATCCTCTATATACGTTTGGTCTCAAGGGTATAGAAAGCATGGAGAAAAGAGGAGCCTGCCCTATGTGCAGGAAAACTTTGTAAAGCTCTGGGGCTGGAATGAACACATGAATGCAAAGGCAGATTTTGGACTTTTTTATGAAAAGATTTTAACTGGTGGTGTTATGAGTCTCGTTTTCTCTCATAGTGTGTGATTTCTGTTATTCTGCATTTCATTTTGCTTTCCTCTGTCTAAATTGAGAAATTAGAAGTCCAGAATTCATTATTCAATGATCTCGGCTTGGAGATTTAGACTATGTTTATCTCTTCTAAACCATTTCAGAATTCATTACTATAATGCTCTGATAATAGTTGTGTGTTTATTTTCTTCTAATACCACCTAAATTTTCAAGTATAAACTCAGAAGTCACTTCCACATTAACCTTTTCCTCTTGATTGTTTTCATTATTTGGCAATGCATCCTACATTCCTGACCCCATAGCCCAAAGGTCATCTTCAGTTCTTCAACAATTTTATTAAAAATACCAAAAACAAACCAAATCTAGCCACTGATTTCCATAGATATATCAAGTGACACGAGAGAGCCCTCTCTGAATTGAGCAAGCTAGTGCCTCAACTCTAAAGCTAGTTGAAACAGTTACCTTTGTCATTTGTCTATTCAGTCGGACATAATTTACAGAGTTCTAACATTCCGGCGCTGTTGCCGAGGATGAAATTGAAAAATTTTCCCTGAGAAGAACGACATGGTTGAGTTCTAAGGTATGAGAGCAGCAGACACTTAGGCACATATTGGTTGTATTCTTGCTCTGACGACTCCACATTAGTTTGAAGGTGACTCCACTGATAAAAGAATCTTGAATTTCCAAAAGGCAACTCCACTCTCAATGCTTCAAGCACAAGATAGAGACTTCACTGAAAGATGAGACCCCTTGACAGGGGCAAGGAAAAGAATCATGAAGGAAAACAGGTACTCAAAATGGGACCTCTTCCAAAGCATTCTATTTTTCATTTTAAGTTGCCTCTGCTCCTTCCTTGAACATGCCAAACGAATTTTCCTTTACCTATTGTATTTTAATGATGATCATGAAAGACTTGCAATTATATTTCCTCCTCTCTACGTTGCACATGCATACCCTCACCTTGTCGTTGGTTCTAATAAAAAAATTTCACCTGGGCCACACAATGACAATGACCAAGTTGATGGATCCAGTGAGACCCAGGCTGATATTTCTTCCACAGTTCTTGGTCCAACATCCCCCAAGGCCCGACATAGATATATACCCTTAAAGCTACCCCAAACCCTTCATGATTTCCCTCCAAATTACTATGAGTATCTACATGTGTTTGATGAAGAATCTGATATCATATCGGCTGAAAAGCACATTCAAGGGTTTGAGCATTTTATAAATTTATTTGAGATTAACCACGATGATGTGTGTATGAGAGTTTCCTCTCAATCCTTGAAAGGAGACACCAAACATTGGTTCAAACATTTACATCCAGAAACCATCAACTCATGGGTGGAATTGAAGAAAGTCTTTTTAAAGTTTTGGGGCAAGGAGAAATCCTTAGAGCTGCAACTCACTGAGTTTTATGCCTTGAAAAGACACAGTAATGAAGCTATTTATGTATTCAGTAGAAATTTCTCTAGAGTATATTATAATTTGTCCAGATAAATTCAACCCTCTAGAGCCGCTGCCATGCTCCATTATACAACTACTCTTCATCCAGATTTTTCTTTCCTCCTGATGGAAAGAAGACCTGAGTCCTTACAACAAATGTTTAGTGATGCTCAAGACATTAAACACAACATCCAAGCATGTAAACAGATCCAGAATGACGGGTTGAATTCTCAAGAACATGAAAGTAAACATGAATAGAAAATAGTTGATTGGAATCTTGAGCATAGAATTGACAATATCATAGGTCCTCTCGAAGTTTCCAATGCTAATGATTTTGCAAAGAATTACATTCCGCTTGTTGAAAGAAGAGATGTTGATTTAGCTTATGATCCATCCCATGATAAGCAGGGGGCTTATGGTTTTATTTATTCATTTGTAGACAGTCAAGAAGATGAATTTGCAAATCAGTTTATTGAAGAACATGTTGACGTTCCAAGGTTGTTCTTGTTAGATGACATTGCATATGTTGTTGATTTACCTATATATGATGAATACGATGATGATTGTGATGGTGACTCCTTCGAACAACCAACTGCATGTTCCCTATCAAAAAAAAAATCAACAGTACAGTGAAATGACTCAACCTACATATCACAGTTGCAGAGGAAAGGATATCGGATTAGATGAAGGAGATTATCTGCCTTTATGTTTTGTTGCATTTAAGTTGTTGAAAGAGAACTATAAAATCATCATTGAGGAAAATGAATATGTGCTTATGTAAAACCATGCTAAATCAATGGAGCAGAATGACAAGATATCACAACACACTTTTCATGTGCTTGAAGACCCTATTACTTGTGTTGAAATGTAGCCATCTGTTGGGGATAAAATGAAGATGGTTTCAAATCAGGTGGGACAACCCTACCATTATGTTTTGCTTCTTTCAAATTATTGAAGAAAAATATGTGTAGTATCTCAGGTCAGGAATCCTCCAGGCATGAGAGGAGTGGTGATGATAATTCTATGAACAATCACATAAAAGGTCATGTCAGCTCAGATTTGCAGTTTACGTTCAGCTATTAGCCTGAAAAGGAAGAAGAAGTTCCTCCAGAAAATATTGTTTAAGGTCATTTTCTTTCTCCCGAAATCAATATAGATTTTCAACATGAAAAAGTGCTTCAAAGTGTTTTCTCTTCCTTTGAAAATGACGTAGTGGTTCAATTTCTAAACAACATAGACATGGATGAGGATTCTGAAACTGCATCTATGGAAACGTCCAGCAATGAACAAAAAAATGACATAGATTTTCAGGAAAGAAACAAAAGAGTGTATGCCACTTTTCAATCAGAAATACAGAAAGATAATGAAGAGGCAGTGGTTTAATTTGATTCATTTGAAAATCATGGTTTTGAAAATGCATCCATGGGAACTCTAGACTGTGAAATAATGCATGTTGTTAGTTTTTCACATTTGTAAGAAGATTATGAGCAGGAACTTATTTCCATTCATTCATTTGAAAGTCAAAATGACAGTCCTCAAGCAAATTTCCAGAAGTTTAATGAAACCAAATTAGAATTGTTTGTTGAACAAGAGGATGCACATAATATGGCTGTCACATTTGAAGATGTTCAAGAATGTATGAATGTTTTTGTTGATATGCATGGAAGAGTAGAAAAACCTATTGCTGCCATTTCATTTGAAAACGTTATCAAATCAGAAGAAATAGAGCAAGAGAAGCAAACGCTTATGAAAAAGGATTGCCTTTATGTTTTTGCTCATCAAGAAGAAATGACCTTTCATGGTCTCCAAGATCCTGTAGCCATTCTATTACAGTCATCATTGAAGGAGGAGTTTGTTTTATTCATAAATTCAAGTTTTGGATTCAACTTGTGTTTTCAGTTGCCATCTTTTACATTTGTCTACCTGCTTAAGAAAGATGTGATTGGGGAAAAATCGGGAGGCCAATTGCTTGATTGGTTGCATTGGCACTTCAGCATCACTTGATTGAGTATTTCATCACATCAGTTTTAGAATAGATAGGATTGTGCAAATAAGCTAGTCGGTCAAGCATTTTTCAGTTTGATTTTTCTAGTACGATACAGTCATTTTTCAATAATATACTCGAACGTCCAACATCCAGTCAAAAGCAGTGCGCAGAGCTTTGTTTTCAGTCGACACTAGTGACATAGTAGGAGCAGGGTACACACATGTTTTGGGAGCATCCCAATGGATCAGGCACCGGGTCTATGAGTTCTTTGCTACCTTGCAGGGAGGATAGCATCCCCAGTTGGAGCCAATGTTATCACCTTAACAATTTTCATATCGGGATCTAAAAATTTCGGAAATTTAGCGAAANCCTTTATGTTTTTGCTCATCAAGAAGAAATGACCTTTCATGGTCTCCAAGATCCTGTAGCCATTCTATTACAGTCATCATTGAAGGAGGAGTTTGTTTTATTCATAAATTCAAGTTTTGGATTCAACTTGTGTTTTCAGTTGCCATCTTTTACATTTGTCTACCTGCTTAAGAAAGATGTGATTGGGGAAAAATCGGGAGGCCAATTGCTTGATTGGTTGCATTGGCACTTCAGCATCACTTGATTGAGTATTTCATCACATCAGTTTTAGAATAGATAGGATTGTGCAAATAAGCTAGTCGGTCAAGCATTTTTCAGTTTGATTTTTCTAGTACGATACAGTCATTTTTCAATAATATACTCGAACGTCCAACATCCAGTCAAAAGCAGTGCGCAGAGCTTTGTTTTCAGTCGACACTAGTGACATAGTAGGAGCAGGGTACACACATGTTTTGGGAGCATCCCAATGGATCAGGCACCGGGTCTATGAGTTCTTTGCTACCTTGCAGGGAGGATAGCATCCCCAGTTGGAGCCAATGTTATCACCTTAACAATTTTCATATCGGGATCTAAAAATTTCGGAAATTTAGCGAAAGTCTATACCACAATAGAGGCATGATAGTTTAGGGGGCAGGGCTATATCCCACGACATATAGAAAAATATAGCGGAGGCGGGAAGGGAGTAGCTTGGCGGGCCGTCGATTTTGAAGAATCCCAAATCCATGGTTGAGGTCCACATCGGGCCGACAAATAGCACAGAACTTAATTTTGCGAAGGCAAACCAAGGAAAACCATTATGGTTTTGATGGGGAACGCATGGCGCTCTTACACATGCATCAGGGCAGACAAAAAAATTCCCAAAACCACTTTTACCATGGCCCCGATGTCACATGGTTTAAAATGTCACATCAATAACTCATGGGAAGGATGGCAGTTGGTTAAATCACCCCACATCACTGGTCCAGGTACTTTCCCAGGTGATGTATCAAAAGGATGTTGTCACATAACTAACTCGAAGCTCATCATTCAAAATGGATTGATGAAGCATAGCACACCAACGTACTATGACAGTAATTCGTGATTAAAATTCAAAGACTATCAAATCTCAGATATGAATCGTTTTATCCTACTCTGAGAAATTTCCATCTTATGCATAAGAAAAACAAGCTCGGTCAGTGTTGATTTCCTGAGTCTTGTAAATTCAAAGGGTGGAAAAATCACGGTCTCTGCAAAGTATGAAAGGTATGGATAACACTCATTAAACAGTTTCTGACACGAATAGGTTCTCAACTAATGTGCCAAGTTGGTCAATAAGTAAGAAAGAAAGATGGGTCTTACAGATAATGGCAACTAAATTTCACACCGAACCTACAATTGAGACAAAGTCGGGGGTCAGATTAAACCCCATTATGAGGGATCTTGTCATAAATAAGCATGCGAACAACACCTACAATCCAGTCACAAAGAGGAAAAGGAGCAAAAGGCGGAAGACGGAGGCCAAAACCAAGATGATAGAGAGCGTTGGAGAAAATATATCTTGGTTGAGTACCCTGGAGGAGGAAATTGCCAAGATGACGTAAATCCTCAGGTAAATTTAGGTGCATTTCAAAAAAAATTGGACAGATGGTGGCTTAAGAAAATGGAGTCCTGATATGATAGACCGGTTACTAACGGTCCCTTTAAATAGGATAATTGCTCTTCCTTTTTTGTAACTTGTATCTATTTTAGAATTATGAGGAAGTTGGAACATTTTAAATTCCATGAGAAAATCCTCGATATATGTTTGGTCTCAAGGGTATAGAAATCATGGAGAAAAGAGGAGCATGCCCTCTGTGCAGGAAAACTTTGTAAATATCTGGGGCTAGAATGAACACATGAATGCAAAGGCAGATTTTGGACTTTTTTATGAAAATATTCTAACTGGTGGTCTTATGAGTCTCGTTTTCTCTCATAGTGTGTGATTCCTATTAGTCTGCATTTCATTTTTGCTTTCCTCTGTCTAAATTGAGAAATTAAAAGTCCAGAATTCATTATTCAATGCTCTTGGCTTGGCGATTTAGAATTTGTTTATCTCTTCTAAACCATTTCAGAATTCATTACTATAATGTTCTGATAATAGTTGTGTGTTTCTTTTCTTCTAATACCACCTAAATTTTCAAGTATAAACTCAGAATTCACGTCCTCATCTATCCTTTTCCTCTTAATTGTTTTCATGATTTGGCAATGCATCCTACATTCCTGACCCCATAGCCCAAAGGTCATCTTCAGTTCTTCAACAATTTTATTAAAAATCCCCAAAACAAACCAAATCTAGCCACCGATTTCCATAGATATATCAAGTGACACGAGAGTGCCCTCTCTGAGTTGAGCAGGCTAGTGCCTCAACTCTAAAGTTGGTTGAAACAGTTACCTCTGTCGTTCTATTTAGTCGGACATAATTTACAGAGTGCTAACACTAGTAATGGTTTTATTGCAACAGTTTTATGCAATCTTTCAATCCTTTCATGATAGATTTAAATCATATTTGTATGAGAGAAAAAATGCAGATGAAAGGGTGGATTCACAACATATAAATCACCTGGAACAGAGTCATAATATGTTGGATGAACTCAACATCAAATTTAATTATTGTAAGGATCCTTTTGCATCATGCTTTCAGGTGGTAAACAATCCCAAAGTTTTAGATTTGTCAGCATTGAATTTTTTTTCAAGTTTACATTAAAGTTGTCATCAAGTAGAATTCTCACTTTGCCTCCGAAGGACATGCAAAAAGCTCAAACAAAAGACAAAGAATTTGCATGTTTACATTGGGTTTTTTATTTCACTTGACTTGGCAAGTTCATTTAGCAACTTAGTGTAGGTAACAGTCTGAATAAGCCCAACACTTTGAGCATCTATTTCAGTATTTTTCAATATGTGTTTTAAGATGGCAGTAGTAGTCTTTAGCAATGTAGAATATACTTCCAGTTTGTAGTTTGGCTTCAGTTGCATAATGAGTTGGTTTCAGGTTTGCAGGTTGTAGTTTTTGAGTTGGGACCAACCCAATGGATCAGGCACAAGTCTTTGGGTTCTTTGTCTCCTCACAGGAAGAACATCATCCCCATTGGAGCCAATATTATCACATCTTATTGACAAGACAAGTAAAAGCCTCAAAAATTAGTTAAGGGAAGCACAAGATACTATCATCCAATTGAGGGAGGAACAAAGAGCACACATGAAGGATGCATTAAAAATCATTAAAAAGTGTCATGAGGCCATTGATAAAAACAAAAGAATGGTATAAAGGTCTTTACCTTTACGCAAGCAACTCAAGCATATCTACTAGCAAAACTTGTCTTTAAATAAAGAAAACAGAACTCTGAAACAAAGACTACAACAAATTGAAATTGATCATGAGGCTAAGAGGAAGTTAGATTTGCATATAGAAGTAGCTGAGGTGTAAGATCATTGAGATGGAAATATTTGGTTTTGTCCTTTTTGATATTTTTGCATCATAAGCAAAGGTATAAAACCCAAACCCCAATTTTGAAGCTATTATGAAACTTGCAAGCTATATCTCTTTTCATAATAATTATTGTTCAAGGTTAGTGTGTTAAGATTATTTGCATCGTATACATAACCTAGAAACCCCAAAAGTGCAAATTGTGACAATTAGCATTGGAGATAAGAAAAAGCATAAATTGTGCAACGTGGGCACACTACGCAAGTGTTGTAAGTGTCAATTTTTACAAAGATGGCTTTCATCATGGTAGACACATATTGGATGAGATAGGCAAGTTTGAAGGTGATATTAAAGATACTTCAACACATGAATATATACAGTTTATATCAACATGAAGCTAAGTCTCATTCTATAACCCTGTAGCTTCTAGGGTTTTGAGTTTTGATGGACAAATCAGTGTTTTAAGGAATGATGAATGTTTCCAGAGCTCTATATTATGTTCTTTCAAGTTCATATGTTATTAAATGGTCATTAGGTTCCATATTTAGGTCAAACAAGTGAAAAAAATGGAAATAGGGAACTCGATGCATAAGTGTTGCAGTTTCTAATTGCGTAGCGAGCTCGCTACGCCAGTGTATTTTTATCATAACTCTTAAATCGTGTGCCTGTTTGCCATGAAATTTTTATAGGATATGCATGAAGGTAATATGAATGAGCTCACTTAAATTTTAGGTCAAAATGATTCACTGTTTTCGAGAAATGAGCCACAATCATCTTCAACCATTTTTTAATTTTCTTGAGATCCGTGAACTGGGTTTTCCCAAATTTCTTCAGAAGAAGCATCACAATGATATTAAGTTGCTGACCAAAATTTAGCCCGACCCAGTTTACCGTTTGAGAAAAAATAAAAAAATACCAACTGCAGAAATTTCACTGTGTAAACACGTTGTGCAAGTACTGAGGAATACAGTTGCGCAGTGAAATGACACAACCGTGACAGGGCAGTCAGATCCTCATCCAACTTGACCTCATAGCATCTCCACTTGTACCCGGTCGCCTATAATAACTTTAGAGCTTGATGGAATGAAGATAGAGAGTTAGGTGTCTTTTTAGTCAAACTTGTTATGATGTATTTAATGTAATAAGTTGACTTCTATATTTTAGCTAGTTAGTTCCTATTTTCAATGAAACTGAGACCAAACTATAGGAAAGTGGTTGAATTTGAACTCCTCATCTTGAGGAAGAGTTTTTTCTATATATTTTAGTAATTTTGATTGACTAAGGGTGGGCAGAAGCATACAAGGCATTTTAGATTGAGCATTTTGTAGCCTTTTCTGGATTTTAATGGAAAATTAATGCAGAAGTACACTACTTTCAAATCATAGATTCTTGCACTGGTAATTTGAAGTGTGTGTCTCTTCCGTATGTATATGTTTCTCATTTTTCCCATTTTTTCATTTCATCTGCAAGCTTCATGTACTTAAATTGAAAAGTGATGGTCTAGAATTAATCTAATATTGATGCTCTAGATTAAAACAAGTAAAGTACTAGATCTTCTTCTTAACTTAGTCAGAATTCATCCAAGTTGGTGCTCGGATTATAGTTATATGTTTTCCTTTTCACTAAAATATTTTCAACTACCTAGTCTTTGTTTCATTGATAGTTCCACCAACCAGACATTGATAATTTCATTTGCGAGAAAGTTGACTCCATGCCCAATGGATACCTCATCCTTGCTCTACCACCAATCATTTTACAAACCTTATTTCCATTTCAGATCTAGCCAATGAACCTAATTTACAGTGAGAGAGCCCTCTGTGGTTTGGAAAGGCCAAATTCCAAGCCTAAAGGTGGTTTGAAGGTTACCTTCGTGGTTTTCCTCCCACATCCAGGAAAATTATGACCAACAAACGATTGACTAAGTATACACCTTTCAAGTTAGTCTATGGTAAGGAGGTTGTGATGCCCCTAGAATTGGTGGTACCAAGTCTAGAAATTTCCATCGTGACACATATGTCCAATGATTAGTCCCTTCAGAATTAATTTATTGAGATATTGGAACTAGAAGAGGACTAATGATATAGATTTTATGAGCAGAACGAAATGACTACAGATTATTAACAAATTCTTAACACAGAATAACAGAGATATAGTAAAACTAGTTTTCTATTCAATAAGGAAATAAGTTGAAACTATAAAATGCAGCAGAAAACAAGCTTTCTAGAATGGTGGCAGCTTATCTCTGAGAAGAGATGTGATGGTTGGGCTCATTCACTAGAAGATAATTACAATAAGGCTCTAAAGGCCTTTTTACAATAAACAAGAGTGTAAAAAACCCTAGACATCCAAAAACCTAACCCTAGGAGATGAAGCGCCAAAAGTCGTGTGGGCCCCATTTGGGTAAGTCAGTACATCAACTTCTTGGGGTCGTAACGTTTGCATATGATCTCTGTTTTAGGCGTATAATAGCCCGTTGGAAAGATCTATCTGATGAATACAACTATTGACGAAAATTTCATGATGAAATTTTATGATTTCTACATACCAAAAAAAAACATCGTTTAGGGCCTCAAAATGGCTCCGGAAGTTCAGGACCTGAAAAACTGCTAAAAATAGTAAATTACCAAAATTGCCAAAAACTTGGTTTGAGCCAGCTGTAAAAGGTGGGTGGCCACAAATATCCACATGGATCAATCCTCCCTCCTTAGGAAGCAATGGTCTCCATTGTGTTGAGTTCCCCCATCAGATGAGGAATTTTTTGTCGAATTTGGCCCCGGGTGAGCCACTTGCCTTGGTGCAGGAGTTGCCCTGCTTTGACGACTCGATAAAGTTGGATCATTTGTTGGATCATGTGTTGTTCTATTACGTCTGAGGTGTCCAATAATGGTGGGAAATAAGGTCGAAGGAGGTCCATGTTGAACACTCGGTGCAGGCCAAGGAAAGGAGGAATGTTGAGCTCAAAAGCATTATCCCCCACAGCCTTGGTGATGGTGTACGACACATAATGGAGTGGGAAAATCTTCCAATGGGGTCTTATAGGCATTCTTTCTTCAAGTGAAACCAAACTTTGTTGCCCACCTGAAACTTATGTGGCACCCGATGTTGATCATGGCGCTGCTTGTACTTGTCATTAGACTTATGTAAGATATCCTAAACCTGTTGGCAGATGTGCTAGATCCACTCAATGAACCAGGTGGCTTTGTCAGCTTCAGTTGGAGCAGGAGATGAGTCGGTCGAGGTGACCGCAAGGGGAAGTACAACATCTATGGTACCCAATGGTTGGAATCCCAACCCCACCTGAAAGGGGTTGTGGTCGGTTGAGCTATGCAGGGCTCATTTGTAGCTATGTTGGACATAGGGAAGACTCTCATCCAGTGTGTGAGGGTGCTTGGAATTATACATGCATAAGATATGCATGATCATTCGATTTACGACCTTAGTTTGGCCATCTATCTCGGGGTGGAAGGTCATGGATTTGGTGAGCTTGGTATCCAACAGTGACTAGAGGCTCGACCAAAATGTGCTGAGAAATTGACTGTCCCGATCTTAGACAATGGTTTGTGGGATTCCAAAATGTACCCAGACTCATTCAAAGAAGAGCTTGGCAGTGGCTTCTATTGTGATGCTCTTCTTGCAAGCAACCAAAATCACCATCTTAGAAAAGTGATCAACAACCACAAAAACACGGTCATTTCCCTGCTTGGTGGGTGGGAGACCCGACATGTAGTCCATTGAGATGGATTCCCATGTCCTGTCAGGAGTAGGAAAATGGGTGTACAGGCCTTGTTTCTTATTGGTAGGTTTTGAAATGGCACAGGCAGTGCAGGACCTGATATACTTGATGACCTCATGTCGAAGTTTCGGCCAGTAGAAATGTTGATGTAGCATCGCCACTGTCTTTTCGATGTCGAAGTGTCCTGCCACCCTACTGAAGTGGGCTTCCCAGATCATCTTCGGTCGCTCGCTTGATGGAATGCATATATGGCCCAGACAACACAACAACCCATCCTGAAGATGGAAATTATCGAC
>SNQJ01S0025453.1:5615-17470 GCA_010110895.2 Picea sitchensis
TGTAGATCTGGGTGTGTAGATTCTATTCATCCAGATCTACCCACCACTTAATGACAAAGCACTAGTTCCCTTTATTTAGTCCCTATCTTGAAAGGACCAAATACGTGCCTAAATGCAATCACCTTTCACAACTCACGAACTCACGAGTTGTGAGTCGAAGACCCTCGAATTTTCTTCACCAATCACTGATACCTGAGATTATGATATGGTATGGCCCCTTCTTATTAGCGCTCTCCACACATGACCACCGACTAGGGATAACTACTAGCCTTGTTCGCAACTTGCAAGTTCGCGAGTTGAAAGGTTGAACCTCTGGGCCCTTCTTTTACAAAACCCCGAGGTGTGAAATTTAGAGAAGGTTTGACTCCTTCTAGGCTTCTTGGAACTCGCAACTTCGCGAATTGAGTTGTTGGGCCTTTGTGCTCCTTTCTTATGAGAACTCGAAGTACGAGAAGTCAACAGGATGTTGACTCACATTTTCAAACAACACGTGTCCACCACCTGTCACCACTTCTCCCTCTCTTTGGGAATCTTATCATCACACCACCTGTCAACCATGTGGGTCCCACCAAGCGGATGTGCCACGTGTTGCACAAGCTCTCGCAGCTCGCAAGCTCAGGACTTCTACAGTCAAAACTGATTCCCCTCAACCTCCGAGACCTCGACATGGGATATGGCGAGGAGGTCCTGCCTCAATGGTTACTCCTACTTCTTGCTATTCGGGACTTCGTGACTCCAAGGGCTTGGTCTTCCACCTCCAAACTCACGAACCCCTGATATGTGATGTACTGAGATGTCAGATCCCATGGCTATCCTTCCTCTTTGGTCAACGGCCTAGATCACATCGCGATCTCATGACTCGAGACTTTGTGACTACAAGAGCCTGGTCTTCCACCTCCAAACTCATGAATCCCCTATACAAAATGTATCGAGACATCATATCCCATGGATATCCTTCCTCTTTGATCAACGACCCAGATCACATCTCGATCTCGCGACTCAGGACTTCATGACTCCAAGAGCCTAGTCTTCCACCTCCAAACTCATGAATCCCCGATACACGATGTATCGAGACGTCAGATACCATGACTATCCTTCCTCTTTGATCAATGACCGAGATCACATTGCGATCTTGTGACTTGGGACTTTGTGACTCCAAGAGCCTGGTCTTCCACCTCCAAACTCACGAATCCCCGATACACGATGTATCGAGATGTCAGATCCCACGGCTGTCCTTCCTCTTTGATCAATGACCCAAATCACATCGCGATCTCGCGACTCAGGACTTCGTGACTCCAAGAGCCTAGTATTCCACCTCCAAACTCACGAGCCCTCGATATGTGAAATGGTCATATCTTTTCCACCTATCCGACAACATGCACGGTCCCGTTGTCTTCGGGACTTTTGGGACATAGTCAAGTTCACTCTCCCGCCTAAGTAAAGGTTAAGATCGATGGCTTATAGAGTTTCGATGGGTCCCTGGGATCTATGGTCTAGGATCCCATCACTATTTGCGAAGGTTGAAAGGGTGAGGTGTTAATGCCTACGCTCCTTCTCTAGATCTGTCGGTGTTGATAGGCTTGGTGTATTCTCGAAAGGATTCTGACCATTCATTTGCCAAGTGATAGGGTATTTTCTTTCTATATTTGAATCTTGCTATCCCTTCTGAGCTTGAATCATGAAGTTCAAACTCTCGGCGCTTCAGGATCCCATGACCCCGAGGCCTTAGAAAGATACTCTTTCTTTCATAAGGGTTCTAGACCCGGATTGCATGAACCCTTAGATAGTTCTCGGGCAATTATCCCTGATCTTAATCGAGTCTCTGGTAAGGTTCAGTACGGTTACAAGGTTTATGGGGTAATTCTCGGAAAAGAGTACTCTCAAGGGGCCATCCCAGAATATTACGAGAAACTAAGAAAATAATATGATTCTCGGTGGAGCAAACTCATGTCCCAGACTTAATCATTTGTGCAGAAAACAACTATGGCATGTAAGCATACACATGCATCCATTCTATCAAATCAAACATTAGGTAAACACTTCTATTCAGAACTATTTGCAAGCACATAAGACTGAACATGTGATTATGGCATTAACCTCAAATAACACTTATCAGAAATAACACCAGAGGGGATGCAACTGCTGAGAGGGGTGGTAATTTCTACCCAACAATAGGCTCAACGACTCCCAAAGGATTTACAACTAGCCACCCCTGATTTGAGACCACGATGCTGCAAGACTGCGTCTCTGTTTTCCAGTGACCAAGAACGAGGGTTACTCTCTTCTTTCTCTGCTATCACTCACTCTATGTTTTCTAGAGTTCTCTTCCTCCCCTCGCGTTTGCCCCCTTCTCGCTTCTCCCTCATGCCTTTTTCCTCTTGCGATGTTGTGTGTGGTGCGATTTCCCTCGCACTGGTCAGGCCTGACGACTCTACGGATGGGCGGTTCACCCCCCCATCCCTCATTACTCATGAGGATCCATCTACCTACCAATCCTGCCGAGTCATTTAATTCGGGGCCAGCAAGCCACGCTTGGTTTTCTGGGCCAGTGAAGTCCAAATACGGTATTGGTTTCGATGGAAGTTAATGCCACCTTTCCAGGTGCCTTCCACCACCTTTCTTCAGCCATCGTAGTCTCTTTTTCATCATATCCCCTCTCAGCAGTTCTGCAACATATATTCATAATATTATTCACATTCATCATCCTTTTTCACAAGGTACATTCACATCACACATTCACATTTTTGGGTTTGCCACAGTTCTTGGCCAGTATAGTTATTTTTAGAAACTGGGGGAAACAGGGTGTTACACCTTGCCATCAAACTTCCTCATATCGATCTTAGGAACATGGTTGGTCTTTAACCCAAAGTTGTAGTTTCTCCATTCTTGAGTCATCATCCTTGTTTGCTCATCATGAATTTCATAGAACACATTTTCACTTTCAGGTGTCCTCTCTATTAGGAAATTTTTCATTCCTTCCATGATATCCCTTTTTAAACCATCCATCTTAGTATCCATTATTGTCTCCAGTTCATCTTTTGTCACCATCTTCTTTTGTAATTCATTTATGTCCCTACGCATTTCTTCACCTTCATCAAGAGTCCACGTAGGACTTTCTAGCGGCTTATTTTGTGTAGAAGTTCCCATTTTGGGTGGCATGTTTTCCAAGTATCACTTTTGAACCTTGATTTTGAGGTGGTTCTGTTAGAAAATCTTTCTTTTGCTGTTTCTCCAAATTTTCGGCCCTTCTGGGTATACAAATTTATTTTTTGTAGTTATATGATATTTATTCTCTTCAATTCCATAGGTCTGATCAAAATTGGATGTGCCAAGTGGAATGTACGGTAACTTCCCCACAACTTGCTGATTTTTGGGCTTTCGAGTATATCTCAGTTGTATAGAGTGCCCTGCACAAAATAATTGCTATAACATTCTAAAACTCATACCATAAATACTATAGACTGTCCACTATCGAATGAAACTAGTCTCACTCAATTTGGATACTCTAGGAAGAAGTTGTGATTGTTTTACCTAGAACACCTTCTTGATACTAGTCAGTAGGACTAGTGAGATACCCTATCTTTCACAGGGTGTATATGAAAATGTAAGATGACCCAGAATTGAAACATTTTACCACAGATAACTTATTAATTTATGTGAATATCCTCCAGATTTTAGGGTCTAAAACATTACATAAAATGTTTTATAGCGAAAATTATGCAATGATTCATTTCAGGATGATTCCAAAACCCTATCTTACACAATATGTATATTCTAAAGTATAAGGCCTAAAGAACTGAAATTTTAACCCAAAGTACCTTGATCTGTCTACTAAATATCCTCCAATACATTCATTCTGAAATGTTGTATAAAAAAGGCTATAGAAAAAATTCCAAGGTGTCTCAGATGTAGCAGCGAAACCCCAAGACCTTGAGCTCTGATACCATATGTTAAGAACCAAATATAAATCTAGCATAGAAAAACATCATAATAGGTAATCAACGCCTTGGAAAAGAGATAAATTCAAATAATAATCCTTTTCGAGGGGGAACCTCCTTATCCCCACATAAATTTCCAATTACAAGATGATACCAAATGAAAATGTCTCCTTGGTATATATATAGGAGACTAGGATGTACAATTACAACTAATAGACTCAAGCCGACATAAATAAAATAACACTACTAATGTAATATGCCCCAATTAAGGGGTAATGAGGCACTATTTAGGGCTTAATAGGATATGTTGGTTTTCCCAGTTTAGGTTTATAGGGGAACAATCTCTATGCAATGTGTGCATTTTTCATTGTATCTTTTTGGTTCTTTTATTGAAAGTATGTTTGCAGTCAAATATTGTACATGGTTAAAATTTGCAGGTACAAGAAGTTTGATTCCTTCATGGTGAGTCAAAATTTTACAAGAAGTGAATATGACCACTGTGTTTACTTGAAAAAGTTGGAAAATGGAATATTCATTATTTTGGTGTTATATGTAGACGATATGCTTGTTCCAAGAAAAAGCATGGTCGAAATCAATAGTTCAAAGGCTCAGTTGGCTAGGATGTTTGATATGAAGTATCTAGGAGCATCAAAACAAATATTGGGCATGGAGATACATAGAGATAAAAAAGATGGTAAGTTGTGGTTATCACAACAGAAGTATGTGGAGAAAATACCTATGAGATTTTGTATGAATAATGTGAAACGTGTGCAAATACCTTTTGATTCATATTTCAAGATTTATTCAAGTTTATGTCCTAGTAATGACGAAGAAAATGAATTTATGTCTCGTGTATGATACACTAATGCGGTAGGAAGTTTGATGTATGCAATTGTGAGTACTAGGCCATATATTTCACATGCACCTGGTGTTGTTAGTAGATATATGTCAAATCCAGGTAAAGAGCATGTCAAATCTAGGTAAAGACCATTGGGCAACACTGAAATGGGTGCTTCGGTAACTTAGGGGCACAAGTAATTATTCTATCACCTATGATGGTTATAGTGATTCAATATGTGGTTATGTCGATTCATATTTTGCAGGTGACTTGGACAAAAGAAGATCCACTTCAGGGTTTGTATTTACTCTTGCGGGAGGACCTGTTAGTTGGATGTCAGTTGGATGTCAGTTGGATGTCAAATATTCAAAACATAGTTGCTTTATCCACTACTGAGGCACAATATATGGATTTATTTCATGCATGAAAAGAAGTAACTTGGTTAAAAGGTTTGTTGGGTGAGTTTGGAAGGATGCACATGTTATAACAATTTTTTCCACACTCCATGCATCTTTCTTTGATGGCCTTTTGTTTCCCTCTTGAGACTCAAATACCCCATTTTTCTCATTCCAGAGTCAAAAATTCATAATTTTGTACATATATGAGGGCCACAGTTAGACACCTCATGTATACACAGGTTTCTCCATTACAACTCATGTACATCAGGTTTGGGCTAAAAAATTAAAACATATGTCGGGTTTCCATGCCAAATCATGAGATCCATGATCCTTGACCTTCCATATATGAGAAATGATCTGACTCGACCATTCAAGTCCATTTGAAGGATATAAATTGATCATGTACAAGCCTTGAAGACATTCATCATTGAGAGCAAAGATGCTCTAAAGAAATTTCACTTCATATTGAGTCTGCATCATTTTTTCCTTGAAAATATGAACTTCTCTTGATTACATTAATAAAAATACTATTTTAACATCTAACTATTTGTTGAAAATATTTGTATTACTTTCTATGGGTATATTTATTATACATGTTAGTGGATTATGATATTTTATATGCTAACTTTGTTACGAGGAAAATCTCTCTATGGCTAGGGGAAAACCACAATAGACGGAAATGACTACAGAAATCAACTCTATTCTCAAGTATGCTATATAAAAAAATATGCTAGCAAGACAAGATAAAAGGCCTACCTCATCCAAACATTCGATGAAGTCCACTGTTGAGCACTTAACACAAATAAATGTACCTCCAACTAGTCCTCAACAACCAAGCAAAGAAATCATATGGTGATAATATATCATGTTAGCACATTCAATAGCATAATCCATTAACATTCATAACAAATATGCCGATGGAATAATAATTCAAATATTTGCAAGATATCAATTGGACGAGAAAAGTGTATTTATATTAAGATATAATCAACATAAGTGAATAAGTTATAGACTTCTGTTTCGACACGGTTCAAAACCAGGAAACTAAGTTCCTTCCAGTTGGGCCTCCACCACTTCAATCCTCCACCAAAGGGAAGATAATAGAAGAAAGAAAATGAAGTTCTCAATCAATAAGGGAAGAGCTTGGGGGATGAACACTATGTTCATACTTAAAGGACAAAGGGATGCATACTCAATGTGAAGTGAATAATTCCTCCAGGGTAAATTTTCCTCATAGTTGAATTCTTTCTCCTCTTTTACATAGCTCGGAATTGGCCCATTTATAGCCTTCAAGTGGAAATCTGGAACCGGGTCATAACATTTCCAGTATATGGAAGGCTAAGTATCATTTATATTCTATCGTGACATGGAAACCCAACACCATTTTTCAATTATGGGCACATTTCCCGATGTACGTGGGTTTTAGTGTTGCAACCTGTGTATACACATGCTGTATAGTAGGTAAGGTGCATATATGTGGAAAAATTGTATTTTTAGCTATGAGATTTCCAAAAAGGGATTAAAAGTGTGCTTGGGGAAATGGAAAAAGGCCTTCTATGCAAGATTGCATAGGGTGAGGTAAATATTTCTATAACATATGCCCCCTAATGTGTGAGGTCAAAGGAGTATCTACGATGGCCAAAATACATTATAAAAACCTAGAACTGGAGTGATGGGGAACCAGCTGGAAGAACTAGTTTCTCATTAGAATTTGTATTAACTTTGCATACTTGGCTGCCAATTTGACTTACACTACAGATCGATGTGAAAATATACCAAAAAATTGTATGTGGCCATGAATAGGAAAATAAAAATATGGTTACATGCCAAAGGATGTCAAAGTCATGAACAAGGCCCAGTAGAACCAGTCTCAAAATAAATCTGAAGATATTTGTATACAATGGAGTACAATCTGGTCTCCCATGATCACTGAAGTCACATAGGCACTTGTCTAATGAAAATGAATCAATAACCCAGGAAATTTGTAGCCACATACTGATGTCTTCAAGTCTTCTACACAATCTTCCAAAGGTGCAAGTCTACATTGTGTGAATAAAGTAGTTGAGGTCGAACACAATGAGACTTCGTTTGATTACCAGTCATTGAGGTATACCGTTAAAAAACGTGAGACAACCTACCGATGATGAAAGTAGGTATCAAGGCACCGAGAAAATTATTACAAGTGTTAAGAAAGAAGTCGGGGTCGGACACTTGAAGAATCCATAGATCAGAAGACATTGATGTATTCCAAACTATCGATGGCGAGAGAACCTGCCACTAATGACTGTAACCCTCAAGGTGCTCATAGGACTCTAGGTCTCGTTTCCATAATAGATGAGCTGAAGTTGATGGAAGGAGCCCCTCTAAAAGGATAGCATTAAGGCTTCTCTCATCATTCAACATGAGGTACAAAGCAGGAGCTTCATGATTTGGAGGAAATCGGATGAAGAACATGTTCATGAACCAATGACCATGTGCATCTTTCATGTGTGCCAAGTGGAAGAAGTACACGAAAAAGACCCTTTGAATAGCATCCAATGAGGAAATATGTTGACAAAGGTGAGGAAACCACCAATAAGGATAATGGTATCCAAGGCACTACACATATCCCAATGTGTGAATAGATGTCTTACCGTCGAACACAAGGGAAACCACCCAGTCAATGACCAATGATGAAATGTCGAATGTTGGGTTCAAGGTTACCTACCAATGATGAAACTATGACTAGGGTCTGTAATAAGACTACAACATCATGTGATTCTGAAGCAAATTGAGGGTATGACCGACATGCAAAGTCAAGAGTTCTAAGAAATGGTCAACACAGGTTGATAGACATCCTTTGAACAATAGCATGAGACATATGGAAGACTCTACCAGGATAAACTCAATGATGAAACCATGAGATGTAGGAGTCATCAATCAAGTTATCAATAGGGACTAGAAGACTAACCGATCAGTGGAGAAAGACTTTATGTAATAAGCTCAGCTTCCTAAGGCCATGCTAAACCTAACATTATGATGACAATTGGGCTCAATAACTTTGTGCTCTGTTCAAAGGGGACACGACTGCTGCCAATATAAGATAATACTCTCTTCTCACCCGTATTTTTTTGTTTTTTCATAGTCAAATGAATGCTATGATACAGAGGAGGAAGTGAGTGTCACAAGTAAGAAAAACTAGTTTCAGCAGTGGAACGTACCTATTCTCAATGCGAGGAGGTGCATGCGAGAGATGGACATTCGGAGGAATGTTCCATCCTGGGTATAGGGTGTCAAATTTCGAAGGATATAAATGAGGATCTTCTTGGTTGAGGATGGAAAAATGTTGAGGCAAACGATTTATAATGCAAAGAGATAAACGACTATATGCTCAATACGACAAGAAAGGGAATGAGATGCAATCACAACTTGACACCAAAAAATATCAATTTTCATAATCTTAGTCTACATTGTGTGAAAAAGGGATAAAATTGTGCCAAATAGATGTACTTTCAAATCCAATTTACGAGTGTGAAAGAGACAAGTTCACTCGGCAATCTTTTCACTTTTTGAAAATGAGTCGGAAAAAATCTTAAATAAAACTCACGGGGAGTCCTCTAGGTATAGGTGAGCATGTTTATGAGTGAGAAATGAGGCTCAACATAAAGTCATGTATTAGCTATAAGGGACTCCTGGTCCTACAGAAAAATCTCTGCATGGGCACCAAATAGAGCAGAGGGTCTAACTAGGGTACCCATGTTTGGTAAGTCTCTACCATTTGATAAGGACATGTCTTGTAGAATATGGAGGGTTATGTGTCACAAAAAATGGGTTTGTACCTAAGGCATATGAGTGAAAGGTATATGACAATGAAAATGTGCATGATGGAACCGATACATATCCTATATGCTAGGTAGCGAAAATACTTGCCCATAGTTACGAATGATCAACTTAATGCTAAAAACCGCAAGAATCCATGGCGAAAACTACAAAAACCAACTCAATCCAATGTTGTATTAGTCCATCAGGCGAAAATACGATATGAAACTATAGAAAGTTGGTAAAAACTGCTATAAATAGTGACAAAAACCAAATTTTACTATGTCATTTGACTTTTTTACCCAAATAGTGAAAATCAGACCAAAATACCTCCAATCTTCAACTGGTGATTGCGGGAGCGTTGAGTGAAAGAATCATAGACCATATAGACTAGGTAATTCCACTTCCCCTCCTCTTCCTTTCTAGTGGATTACACATTTTATTTAAGTTTCAAAATTTGAGTTAATTAAGGTGGAAATTAGGTATTTCGGTGTACGTGGGCTACAACTCATTGGTTTACGTATACGCGAGGTTATACATGACTGTGTAAAATATTAGCTGGGTGTACTCATCCCTATACAAAACTGTGAATGGTGTATCCCACGTAAAAGTTTGTAAACAAGGTTTGTTATGGTTTCTAACTAAAAAATTGATGTTTCTCTAACAAGATGGTGCTAGAATGGAGGGAAAGGGAACATGAGGAGGTAGATGTTGTTGTGGAAAGATATCTGGGGGGCCAAATGGCCTTGAAAATATGTAGGTTGTACAAATTTTGAGCACTCAAATGGATGAGGGACCGATTAAGGTTGCTTCAGTTGCTCGTGGATTACTAGGTTCCAAATACTGAGAGCTTCAACCTCGATGGGCAACCATTGAGGATTGAAGTCAAGGATATATATTTTTTGACTGGGTTATCGTGTCGGGGTGAGGTGGTGAACCTCATAGCCCAGGGATATGGGAGAAGTATGAATATAGAGGTATGCATAGACGCTCATTGTGTATCAGGGACCGATAAGGTTGGGAGTCAACTCCCCATCTAAGCGATAAACAATCTCAGCCTCAAGATTGTTGTCTTTGTTTTGACCAGGATCATAGGATCGACTTCATCGCACCAGGAATTGAGGTCATTCATGTTCTATTATGTAGAGTGTTTGAGACCCACGGTGTATGATTGGTGCACCTCACTACTAGATAATATGAAGATCGATTTGATATAATGCAAACAGGGTGAAAAGAGGAACTTCGGTTTTGCATCTATCTTGTGTAGATTTTTCTTTGAGCAGGTTCCAGGTTTGGGACCTAGATTTGAGATCATTCCTCGAGGACCTCGCGATCCAAACATGGCACGGTGGACTGAGGTAATGAGACAACATGGGGGAGGTAGGGTGCCCACATCCTACAACGATGATTTATTTTATTAGTGGAGGCGACAGGTCATTTCCCTGGATGGCTACCCCTATGTAGGGATTGACTTTAGAGGGGACCCTGACATGCCCCTGCCACCAAGGACCAACTACGGGGACATAGTTATGTCAAAGTTTTTAAACATTTCATTTTTTTTGTATTTTTGTAAAGTAAAACAAAAATATTTTTGGATGATGCTTAAGTACTAATTAGACACTTGAGTGACACAGACGTAGGTCTGGGACAGTCAAACGGGCTTGCACGACATCATCAAAGGCACTAGGGAGATGAGGCAGAGGGGGGATAAGTAGAGAGAATCCTTCAAAACGTGAAGGGCAACCTGTATCATTTGATACATAGGATTCTGATTGTTCAGGTAGAGGATTTGTCGGAGTCCATGCAATGGGAAGTGGTTGGTGTGCCTAGATCTTAGGTGTGACTCTTTCGACATCTCATAAATTTCATAGTTTTTTATCATGACACACATCTGGTTCCACAAGAGTAGATGTCGTGGATTTTGTATTATAGGTTGTGTATATGTATTGAGGGTGTTGGCCCCAATTTTGTACTATAAACACCATATTTTTTTGAAATATATATAAAACAAGGTTCTTTGGCTTTACTTATATTAAAATGTGTACATTGATGAGATTGTTTTCTTTGCTTTAGTTATGTGACAAATTCCATTCTAAAATGAAATGAGCATAAGCATCAGATACATAATTAGATGTCCTAGGTATGAGATGATAAGTAATAAAATCAAATTGACGCTCTAAAAGTTGTACCCATAGGAATCTTCAGATTAATGTAGGATTGTGCACATGATAACTATCGTTCAAATGGCATACTACTAACTTTCAATCTAGGAGAACCTCCAAAGAGCGAATACCATGTGAAATGGCATCGCACAAAAGTACTATAACGATGCTATATTCAACCACATTATTCATGGATGGCCCTAGGAATACACCACCTAAAGACACTGATAGATGCTCGAGAGAGTAAACCACCCAAGCGACGAAATCCAAGTTCCATGTATGACGACTGGCTCTGTCTACAAATCCTAAGTACACCGAAGACTCCGTTGACATCTTCCAACCTAGGGAAAACTCGATAAAAAAGTTGAAGACAAAAAATAAAGAGAAAATATATATACACTAAATTACATTAGTATACAAAGAGTTACGCCCAAGCATGGGGCTCAAGCATAATATATTTTCAAGTAGAGCCCATTTCTAGGCTGGGCCAACATGTTCCCTTCATAATATTCTAACTCATAGGCTTCTTTTTCTAAGAAACATCACATGATATAGGGACCGTGACACATGGGTTTGAACTTGCCTACCCCAATGGTTCTTTGGCTTGACCATATAGAAGGACCAAGTCACCCTTAGTGTACAACCGAGGACAAATGTACTTATCATACTGGACCTTGAAACGTCTTTTGTTCGCCTCAATAGTCGTATATGCATCTCGATG